>CAUYSK010044916.1:0-39619 GCA_963575035.1 Avahi laniger | reverse complement strand
TATTCAATTAAAAAGCCACTTCCACACTTTTATGTATTTGTACAGCAACACCCCACTTCTTGGTACCAATTTTTGTCTTAGTCTGTTTGGGCTGCTGTAACAAAATACCTTAGACTTAGCAATTTATAAACAAGCGAGGTATCCCAAGAATGGAAAAACAAGCACCACATGTACTCACCATCAAATTGGTATTAACGGATCAACACATAAGTGCATATATAAGAATTACATCTATTAGATGTTGGGCAGGGGGGAGGGGGGAGGAGGGAGGAGGGGACGGGTATATGCATACACAAAGAGTGCAATGTGCACCACGCAATAGGATGGACATATTTGAAACTTGGACTGGGGGTGGGGGGGACAAGGGCAACACACGTAACCTAAACATCTGTACCCCCATATTATGTTGAAATAAAAAAAAAACAATAGAAATTTATTGTTCACAATTCTGGAGGTTGAAAAGTCCAAGATCAAGTGTCTGGTGAGGGCCTGTTCCTCATAGATGACACTTTCAATGTATCCTCAAATGGGGGAAGGCTCCTCAGGCCTCTTTTGTAAGAGCACTAATCTCATTCATGAGGGCAGAGCCCTCAGGATCTAATCATCTCCTAAAATCCCCACATCTTAATAGCACCACATTGGGAATTGGTCTCAAAACATGGATTTGGCGGGGAACACAAGCATTCATAGCATCATAGTGTTAATACCTCCCCTATAAAACAGGTAGTCTTCTTCCACAGAGTTGTTACAAGAATAAAAAGAGATGGTATCCAAAGCACTTAGCACAGTGCCTAACATATCCTTCCATGTGGGCAAGAGCCATACCCTTCTTCCTCTTGCATGTTCAGTGTTTGGTACTGTGTCTGGCACATAGTTGGTCCTCAATAAATACTTGTTGAATGACAAAATGATAAACACAAAATGGTAGCTATTATTTTCTTAAATGTTTTATAGCCACTAAAATATGATATATGAAGAATTTTATATGTAACTTATTAAATGTTAATATTAATAGTAATCAATAATCGCTCCATGTAAATTTCTAGGAAATCAATTTACTTCTTCATCTCTTCTCAATTCTAGTACATGAAGTTGTGAACCACTCCTGTTAGACTTGATTAGTAAAAGAAAAAACTGAGGAAATGCAAAGGAAAGCAATGTTGAGGGCAGAGTAGGAGTACTGATTTTTGCCCTGAAGTCTCAGAGAAGAAAAAGCAAGATGGAGGCAAGGAGATCCTGTCCTTGGACATGTGTCTTTATCGTCGGTCAGGAGAAAGACAGCTGAGAAGTGTGTAGATAGGTGTAGGGCCCATGTTCTGGCACGACGCTTTTATGGGTAGCCAAGTCACTGGACAAATCCTCCTAAAAGACGGTCAGAGGCAGATGCACGAAATTAGGAAAGCCCTGAACATTTGAATGGAGGACAGACAAAAGCACATCGTACCGACTACAACAAAGCTAAACTGCTCACTAAGCATCGAGTCATAAAAATTCAGTGAAGGGAGTTGCTGAACAGTTTCTAGGGAAAAAAGGGTTGCAAATGAAACAAAAAGCACCACATCCTATGTTACAAAATATCATTGCTTTGAGATTTATTTGGTGTTAGTGTTTATTGTTTCATATTAATAAAATTCATAGCATTTTAAAATTTACTTTTAAAATTTACTTTTGACTTCAGTCCTTCAACCACATATTTTTCTTAAGGTCTAGGATTTCAGATTGTGGAAGAACTACTTTGTGTGTGCGTATGTGTGTGCATGTGTGTGTGTGTGTGTGTCTGCATGTGTATACCGTGTTGGTTTAAAAGATACATGTGTGTGTGTATATATATGTGCTTGAGATATATATCTACATTATAGATATATATGCACACACTCAAACATAGGTATGTACACACAAGCAACATGTATGTACTTTGCTCCCCTTTAGAATGTCAAAACCTCTAGAAGGGAGTCTGTATCATATGGTTCTCATAGAGCGCAACATTTATAGCATCGGTTAAGTGCTGAGCACAACATGAACACTTAACAGATACTAAAAATGTTTTTTTTACTTTAAGAGAGAAGAAGTTTAAAAATCCAGTCCCTTTTAAAGAGTTTAAAGTAGCATAAAAATTCAAAGGAATGGAGGCACTATTTGGTTAATTAGAACATCTTCTCGTAAAACCTTTGATATGGCTGACTGAAATATTAAGTGGCAAATGGCCACTTGTTCAGGATAATCCCGAACACTAAAATTCCTGCGACAGAGGAAACTACTTGGAAATATTTCTCTAGATTAACTGAAAACTGTCTGGTGTCTTCTCGTTTTTACTGTTACACCTCGAGAATATAAAGTGGAAAGAATAGCCGCCATTATGTGTTTGACAGACTGAGAAAATATTTCCTTAAAATAGTTTACAAGTGGCAAGAGATGTATGATGTTGGTAACTGTAAAAGGAAGAAAGGAAGAGAGAAAGGGAGGGAGGGAGGAGAAACAAAGAAACAACAGGGAAAGAAAAATGCCGTGATGCTGAACTGACTCCAGACCAGAGCATGTGCTTTCTTCATCTCAGGTCTTCTCAATACTTCTCTGAAGCCTCCAGAAGCATCTTCCGCAGTTGAATGGGCAACATAGTCAGAGGAACTTCCATATTTCCTAGTCGAAAGGCCAAAATCCTTTAGCGAAATGTACAGATATATCCTTACGGTGGTATTCAGGGATACAGTATAAGAATGTTTGCTTATTTTTGCACCTATTCCCAGGACTGTAGAATGCTTTCCTTCTGAAGGATACAACCTCTCAAGATGCAAGGATAAGAGAAAGCAGAATAAAGAAAGAATTGCTAATGTCTCAGCAGCTTGATTGTGCATCTGAGAAAGACTTGAGAGGCGACTCGGCTCATCACGTCAATCTCATCATGAAACCAAAAATCTGATGTCATGTAGAGATGACACGCTGACATTCACTGAGCTCATGCTTAAGGGATTTCTCATCATGCGTGTTCAGACACTATCCCTTTTCGAAGTCTTGATCTGTGTCTCCTTGGCTGAGCACTCAATGAGCAGAACCAGGTAGCTCGAACCGTTTGCAGAATTTACATAAAGTGCTGAAACAGATTTGTAAAGAGGCCCTGGGTGTCTTGCCAGCCATGGTAGTAAAATTTCTCAGCAGGCTTGATACCCTGCAGCAAGGACCTTCCAAACAGACTCACAGAAATGGAGAGATCCAAAGGTAAAGATGGCCGTTTCAACCCTGCACGGAAGCAAGTTGGCACAGAGATTGCCAGGGAAAGAAAGGTGGCAGTATTTAACCACTTTAGTTCTGGAAAACTTCATCCATCCCTCCCCCACCCCCACTCCACCACCACCACCAGCGGCTCTTGCTCAACAGTGCTTCAAAGGAGGCGGATGCATGGGTGGGTCCGGGCAGGAGGACTGAACACACCTCCCGCTCACCGGGCCACCTGCATTGCCTCAGAGCTGTCATGTCACCCTCTCTGCGGTGGGGCTTTGGTGTTGCCCCAAAGAAACCACAGCGTCAGGTTAACCAGGGCTTTGATCCTCGGAGTTTCCACTATCAGGGCTTTTCCCTCCTCTTTTTCTGTCTTTCTCTAAACTTTGAAGATAATGAGTCTTAAACATTTGCAAGTAATTAGAAGGTGTGGCTGCCAAGGAAAAGTGAGTATTTTTCTTTCAAATGGGAAGAGTAGGTGCTTTGCTCTTCACACATCTCTAATTATGTCACATGTGCTTATTTGGTCTCTGATAAACTGATATGGCCCTTGTAGGGAAACCACACCTAGGAAGTAATGAGCCCCTCCTGCAACAATAATAGCCATTAAGGGGTAAGAAGCGAAGTGTCATCATGAGTCAATTATTAATCATTTACTGACAACTTCATCTTTCAGCGTGCTTTTCAGCTTCAATTTATGAAAAATGGAAGGAAAGGGACTATATATTCTCCTGCAGGAAAAAAGCAGGCAATCTCGGAAAATACTCTTTTTTTTATTATACATTCAAACAACTTTGCTTAAAAACAAAGGCACTATCTCTAAATTCATTTTTAGCACACACACATAGTATGCGTAGGTAATGAAGGGACACATACAATCTGAAACGTGCGCGATTCTTTATTTTCCATTGCTAATGAAGAAAGGATGAGAAAGGCTAGAGGAAGGATACACATAGGTAAACTGATCACTGGGATAACCCCTCCATCTGTAGGACTGTCCGATAGCTACCTTCCAGGGTAAAAATTAAACGGCCTACTATATCATTCTCCCGCTGCACTGATCCCCCTCTCAGAGCAGGGAAGAGCAAATAATGAAATGGTCAAAAATGATGAAAAAAAAAAACAAAGAAAAGTTGGGAAGATGCACACAATTATCTCACTCTATAGAATTTGGCCAAGGTCTATACAGTAAAACTTTCTTTCCTCATCGCAGATGCAGAAAGGAAACTTCAGTTCATTTCTCCCAAGGCCTTCCTTTTACAAGGAGTAAACTGAGGCACAGAGAGAGGCTGTTTGAATGGCCCAAGATCACATAATTGGTTTGCAACAGATTCAGGTCTTCTGGTCCCTCGTGGAATGCTGGTTGTCCTTGTCCCTACCCGGATCCCACCTCCATTCTCAAGTTCTTCAGCAGGACACCTCCAGCCAGCCAGGAGCCTTCGGAGGCCTTGTTGACTGGAGACCAGTACCAGAGGGCCAGGGTTGCTAAACAAAGGCACTCAGAGCCTTTCATGGTGAGGCCTCTTCTGAATTCATAAAAGAAAAAAATGTGTTGGTCAATTATCAAAGCAGCAAAGTGTACTTCTTCCTCTACTCAAATACAGAATCGTCTGGTGGCCCACCTGTGCTTGGAATTTTGCTTTCTTATGTCTTCTAATTGCCTCACTGTCTTTACCATTTTAAAGTATCTCTGTGTGTGTATGTGTGTGTGTGTGTGCGTGTGTGTACACATATACATGTACATATCTGTATAAATATATTTTTTCCTGTTTAAACTAGTCACCAAAGAAAGACACACGAAAAGACAAATACTTGCCTCACCTTTTTGAGTACTGACTTCAGACTGTTTGAGGAGGATTTCACTTCATGGGTTGCTGCCGTAGCATTTCAGTTTTCCTCCTGAAGGAAAAGGCAAAATAAAACTGAATAATAGCTTTTGAGGATGGAAGGAGTGAAAACTTGTTTGTTTTTGTTTTTTATAGGAACCCAAAGTATCCTCAGGTATTCAGTTCCAGAGGTACCCAGGGACACTTCACTCTCAGCTCATGGTTGGTTAGCATCCGCTCTCCTGACAAACACAGGAGTAGGAATCATTTCAGCATTGGATTAATCTCTTAGAATTAAAAGAAAAGTCGAAGACTTCGAAAGCAAAAAAAGCCACATAGCAGTAAGTGCCACTAGATTAAAATCACATCCTAGATGTCAGTCATTGTTTTAAATGTTTGACATGTATTAACTCATTTAATCCTTGAGACGCCCCTTTGAGACAGGTTCTATTATCATACCCACATATGAATGAGGAAACTGAGGCACAGAGAGGTTAGACAGCCAGGCGACCCTGCTGGTCACTGCAGGGCCTGAGATTC
Source organism: Avahi laniger (assembly GCA_963575035.1). NCBI lineage: Eukaryota > Metazoa > Chordata > Mammalia > Primates > Indriidae > Avahi > Avahi laniger. The sequence continues at coordinate 34,040 of CAUYSK010044916.1, read as the reverse complement.
AAGCCTGCGCTCCCCAGCCCCCCACACTGGCCCCTCGTTGAAAGGCAGACTCTGTTCAAGATACAGGAGGCAGCAAGCCGGCACTGCTGGGATATAAAGTTTCCGGAGTCCCAAGGGCTTCTCTCAAGCATTGTCACCTACTCACACCCTGCTCTAAATCAGGTTTGAGAAATCCAGGTAAGGTGGGGACGCCTACGGGGACGGAGTTCCTGCCCAGCAGTGTGTGTGGAGAGGGGGGTGGTCTAATTCTGATGACATCTGTCCCGAACTAAAGCAGAAGCCTCTCTCCAGGGGCTGCCGTCTCTAACTCGTGCGTTCCAAGGCCAATGGGCGCAAGATGTGCCAATAAATGCTGAAAATGAGATGAGTTGTTGTCAACTTTCAGAAGGTGACCCTGGACACTGAAAGCGGTTCTTCCAGAGAAGACAGGAGCCTGTGACGTCGATAAACACAGAAGCCTCCGTAGCAAAAGCATAGACTTAGAAGATCCAACCAGGGCTACTTCAGTTCAACAGAACTCTACCAGATGAAGAAACAGACGCATAATAACTCCATAGGAGACAGACAGTAACAAATCTGGTGACAGAGGAACAAGGAGTTATGGAGATTTAGGAGGACAGTTCATAAAGAAAGCGCGGCCCCTCCTTCCACCCACCCCTTCCTCTCCCACTCCCAGGGGAGGGAGGCATTTTTTGTGTGATGTTTTTCACCACACACAATGGAGTTAGGTAACTTCGGAAAGAAAGAGGATTTAAATAAGAAGAGGCTTGATGAAACGAGCTTATAAGGTGCGTTCTTGGGTGGAGAGAAGATAAAATATGTAACAGTGAAATATATCAGTTCATCAAAAGGAAGCGTGTGTGTATGTATTTCAAGATATTTCCGCCTCCCTTTGTCTTAATTAAAAAACATGGTTTGGCATGTTGCTTAAGTCTGTTTTAAAATTTCCCAAGTTATTTTTCAAGGAAGTTTGTCAACTTCTATGTCACTGTCTTTACTAACTGAGGGAATGAATATATCCAGCAAAGTAGTAAGATGAAAGAAAAATATACTCATTTTCAGATATATCTTTTAAGGGATTTATTAGAATGTAAGGAATTTCCTTATTGAAGTAAAGAAGCATTTTAACAAATGTACTCGCACTATAAAAAATAGTGCTACTGCCAAATATAAATTAACTAGCATCACAATAAACCTTTGTACTTTTTAAAGGTTGTATGAAATTTTATGATTTTCAGAAAGAAACCACAATTCAAACTTAAAAACTTAAAAAGCTTAAAACTCTTTTCTTTCAGCCTCTAAACATGAAATTCATGGGTTAGCGGCCACTCTCTGAACCTGAACACAGATTAAGAAAAATAGTAGGTAGAATTTTTAACCAACGTATTTAAACATCTTATTTTGTGGACTATTTTAGCTTCTATCCTGTGGATTTTTACTGTTTTAGGAACCTATATCTAACAATTCAATGAGGAAGTTGCAGTAATTATTGGAATGTTTTTTTTAGGCCTTATGTAACAAATATTTCTACTCGACTCTGACAGCACTGTGCGGCATTTTTCAACTTGACTGTTACAGAGTTTGTTCAACGTAATAAAAAGTGTCCTACTATCTCTAATCACGCATTTTTTTCCTCAATCAAAGAAAATCTTTAACTCATTAGAAAGAAACTGGATTTTTAAAAATTACAATTAATAGCACTTTGCTTAACAAGGTGGGGATGACTTGATTTTCAGGTTTGGTAAGAGTGATGTTAAATTAAATGATAATTTGATCAATTTTGGCAATAAATTTTAATAAATACATTTTACCTGCATTCAAAATAAAAAAAGGGATCCCCAAGATCTTTAATGAAACCTTGCCCTACGTTTACATACATATATGTGTGTATGTAATATATGTGTAAATATAAATTTGATAGACTTGAAGAAATAAAATATTCTATTAACTTTGAGGTAGGTATAAATAATAGATAATAAACACCAGATCTTCATTTTTCAAATAAATGTTTTTTTCCATCTTGCAAAAAGAGTGTGTTGTACATTTATTAATCTCTATGGCAGCCCCTTTCAGAGAGGCGATTTTATAAAGAAACACCAGCAAGAAACCCTTCCATGCTCTCTTTGGCCCTCATCTCTAAGTCCTACTGTTGGAGCTGAGACACTCACCGGTTTGGTGGACACGAGGGAATAGAGCTTGCTGTTGAAAACTGGATGGACAATCCCTTCTGCATAGCAGAGTGTGGGCTGACTTTATATCCAGTCATTAATAGAGCTTTGCAAGCAGGAAATGATAGAAAGAGTTTCATACATCCTGTTTTACGTATTTATTGCCACAGAAATAAAAAACTACTTACTCTGAGAACTCTACTACCAAAAATTTATTTGATAATTATTAAATAATTGTCACCTAATTCCAGAAATGTCAGTTAGAGACTGGCAATCTTTGAGGTTCCTTCCAATTTTAAACAGTTAAAAATCTCAGTCTGTTCTAGAAAAATATTTTATGTTTACCTTCAAGCCAATATACATCTGAACAGAAGAATCTACCACATTGTAGGAGTCTCAAAATGTTCAAAACCAGCAACATCACTGGACTTTATTATTCAGGTACTGTTCTGAACCAAAAATATGGCACTTTCTGATATTGGGTGCCCTCAGACTAAAATCCCCAGAGTTCTTAATCTCACTGTGTTTGCTTTCAGGTGAGGTCAGTAAAATGCACCCAAGCCCTCAGCAAACCAAAGTTTGCTTATGAAACTTTTCCACTCTTGAAAGCTGTGTTACGTTGAAAACAAGTATATAAAATGGGTCTGTAAGCCAGGTTTCGCAGAACAGCGCGAGCCCGTTCCCTTCTGCATTCTCCTTCGGCAGCCTCAGCCCTTTTAGTGCTCTTTACTCCGTAGACACTCCGACAACACTGTAAGAGGCTTGTTTAGAGGACAAAACTCTGAAGCTTGCCCCGTGTGAGCCTGCCAGATGGTGAGACACCAGCCTAGTACATCGTGCAGCTCAGACGACTTTATATTTTTATTTGCCACATTCTCAGGCTGTTTGGGTCAAGACCCAAGAGCAACTGTTCTCCAAAACTAATCTCAAAACTCTATAATTACAGAATTCTGTTCATGGCCTTTCAAAGTTGCTATTTCTAACATTTCTAAGTCTAGAACACAAAAACATTTAGAAGCAAAGGTATTTTTCCTCTCATTGGTTATTTACTCCTCTCAAACACATTACTTTTATTTACTGTTCCGTTTCTATACTGTTTAGTGATGGCCAATAGGAAAAAAATAATAATTGCAGAGGAGACAAAATTCTGGCAAACAGATAGGATGATGACATTACAAGTAATAATAATTACACAATAGTATAGTTTGTGCTAATAAAACTTACTGTGCCTACCCAGCCTACAATTAGCATTGGTGTTTTTTTTACCGGCCAAATTACTTTCATAGCTGACATTTCCAGCACAAAGTATTAGTAATTTGTAGTCTTGGGATTTCTAATCCCAGCACCGCCTACTGATACTGGACAATGGTTAGAACTACTAATGCTGAACTACAGCTTTAGAATTCTGTTTTTAATAAAGTTATCTCATCATTGCCCCTGCTTATATTCTTCTAAAGCTCCAACAATTCTTGGCCCATGGGAGTCCCCTGATGTATAGTAACTAGATGATAAGTAAATAAAAAGTTGGGAACACCCTGACCAGAATTGGACTGTTGATTGCACGAAGTGTACTGTTGCTAAAGGTAGCAGAGGGAGAGGCTCCAGTTTTTCAAAATCTTGATTCACTAACTCAGAGCAGCTTTGCAATTGGTCGTCTTTAAGAAAATACAGGTGTCATGGCAGGTGTCCCCTAAAGACTGAAACGCGAAAACGAAGCTCTCAAGGACCTAGCAGGATAGAGAGCACAGGGAACTTCCTGCACTTATGGCCTCCTTAGAGCAGGACAGAGTGACTGTTGCTGTTATTCTTGTTGTTTAAAGAACAAGTTCCGGATGCGAAAGGGAGATCAGTTGTGCTGATTAGTTTCCTGGAGATGGATAGTCATGGTGGGTCTGGAGGGAGGAACGGGGGCTTAGGAAGATGACGGCAGATTTGCTGATGTTCAGAGGTGTTTCTTGCTTGACCAAAATAGAGAAAGATTCAAAGTATGCAGAGCAGGAATCTCCAAACGCATCCCAGGATGGAGTTATGTGTTTAGTTGCCCAAAGTCACGTGGCAACTGGAAGAGCGTGAGGAAGGGTGGAGCAGGGAAGTGGATGCGCAGAGAGGGCGGGAGCAGCACCCTGTCTGCAGAGCAAACTGGTAAACCTTGGAGACCCGCTGGGAGATGCTGCCGGAGAGGGATCACCTGGAAGAGGGAGCAAATGCCAACATCCCCCTCGCCCCCACCCTGCCCTGCCCTGCCCCAGCTTTCTTCCAATCCCTACACGATTACACCAGGAACAGCAGTGCGGCAGGACGAAGAACGAGCACAGACTCGGGAGTCAAGAAGACTAAGGTTCAGCTGCAGGACTGGCCTTCGCTACCTGTTTGACTTTGAGAAAGTGACTCATCCTGCCTCTGTTTCCCCACCAGTAATACTGGATGCCTGCCTCGCCTGGTTGTTCATTTCCTTCATTGCTGTAGGTTTTGTCCTCCTGGTCCGTTTAGTCGGGAGGGTAAGAACAGGGTTACCTCTGCGTCGACCGGGCCCCTGTGCAGGAGGATGTAAGGATGTAATTCCCTTCCGACAGCCACGGCATTGCGACAGTTCCAGCTCGTGTGTTTAAGTCACCGAGAGGCCTTTCGATAATATCATCACACCAATGGAAATATTGAAATGAATCTGACCAGAGGTTTTATATTAACGGCAAATTCTATTTCTGTCTGTATTTCAATCAGGATACTTGTTTTCTAGTTATCTGAAACAGAGAAAAACAATCATGTTTTACTGATTGGAAATTTATTCATGTGACTTATAAAAACCAAGGCCTGATTGTAAGATATTGTTTTTACTAAGTGTAAAGTTTTAAAAATATTATGTTCTGGAAAAGATAGGACAACTAAAGAAGATTTGGTATGTTTTGAAAGTAAATAGCTACAACATCAGATGCCCTATAGGATCAAAATCTAGGTATCATTTTTGTATAATGTATATATATTAATAAAATTAATTATCTTGTTTTTTTTCAAAAGGACCTAAAGGCTTGGGGCATTCTTTGTTTTGTTTTGTTTATATAGGAAGTTGTGTTTGTTTTCACAGCACCCAGGCAAATTAGATAAGAGTTGTGCTATCCTTCACATTTTGAATTGAAAAATGAAGTCCAAACAGAAATAAAGGCAGAAGCACATCCCAGGTCACCTAACTCCTACTCTAGGGCTCTTTGAAGTCATTTTTGGACTATTCAGCCATTTCTCTGGTGAACCCAGCAACCTGTTGGTTGAATACAGATGACTTCTCTATATAAAGTCACTTATTTAGAATCACAGGCTATTATACTTAAAAGGAGCTGGGAGAGGTCTCATTGTAGGAGGATGCTGTTTATCTACAGAGGAAGGAGCAGAAGCCCAAAAAGGTAAAAGACTTTCTCAGTTTCAAATAGTCTATTAGCCACATCGCCCAACCAGAACCTCGATTTTCTTATTCTAAGCCTTTATCATAGAAGGTTGTCCCCTACAATGCCATTGTTTGTACCGAGAGGGCCAATGCATTTCCCAAAGAGCATGACTTTCCCCCAGTGAAAATCCAGCTGGTAAAATAAAATTCAGAATTAGTTAATAATAATAGCAAATTTACGATATCTCGGTGTAATAATTTGCTAATGGCTAGTCTTGATATCTTACCACATCATAGTTTTTTACATTTCATTTTTTCTTATAGCCTAGTAATTTGTACCCTTGAATTTAATTGATTTTTCAAAAGTGGATGTTTAATTTGTCTTAATATATGACCTTGTAGACCTTTCCTCTTGGTTCTTCAATGATATAAATGGTCAGTATCGAGGGGTAAACCTTTGATGAAAAAAATCCAACCTACCAAATATACTAAACTTGTCTTCATCAGGCTAAAGCAATTATAATATCTCTGCTCATTTTACCTGGCATTTGTTCAATGATTTTTAAAAAGGAAAATTTGCCTCACAGGCTAGCCAGGCCTTGCTGTCCTTAACTTTTAATGAGTATCAACAGTGCTCTAGGCACTAAACAAAACCCAAAGAGCACCACCTCTACTTAGTGTGTCTAAATAATAGATTGAAGAACAGGTTGCACGTGTACATATATTTTAATCGATATGCATTTACTGCTGCTATAAATGACACTAAAACATAGCTACTCCCCAGGTATCATTACCACCCACAATAACCCAAGGGGCATTCATTCTCCCACTTCATGTTGTTAAATGTTCCTGAAAAGTTGCACGTAAATCAAGTAATGTTAATTGCTACGGAGGAACCCATTAACCTATGGAGAATCCTTTATGAAGTAATAGGTATCATATTATTAACTTACAGAAATTTGGTATACAATTCTGGATTTTTCTCTTGTCATTAGTTACTTTAAGTTCTGCGAAGCAATTCATTTCTTCATCCAACATTGTTAAATTCCCACTATGTACAAAGCAACACGGAATACAGTGCGTACCTTTAAGATAGAAGAAAAAGCCATACATATCTATAAAAGAACAGGAAATGTAATATATCACCAAAACTATAACAACTAAAATATTATAAGAATGGTAGAAAAATTCAAAGTGAGAAAGAATAACTGACAACAAATTCATGATGCAGTTATAGAAACTCTAGCATACTTTTTACATACAAATAAATATGATTAATACTGGAGAGATATTTGTATATACTTGTAGTCTTATTATTTCCTTTGGTTAAGCTCTCTGATAAATACGGCTTAACGAAATACTTGAATCTCAAAATAAAACCAGAGAGAATGTTAAAAAGAAAAGCCCATTCCTGCTTTCTCGGGATCTATGGCACTGCTAACTCTGCTATGACATGTCCAAGCTATCTGGGCCAGCTGGTAAAAGTGTCTGTTAATTTAAAATAACCTGTTTGTTAATTGCTTTCAACCCAAGTCATTCTGTTCCTGCACTTTGAACCCTAAAGGTAGTTCGGAGTAAGTGTGGCTCCGAGCAAGAGGTGATTAATGCAAGCAGGCAGCCAGGCTCAAGAGCCGAGGAGGAGTGGAAGGCCTGAAACCAGGGTTCGTGCTCTGAGGAACTGATCCCGCTGGTCTGCTGTTGTTAGATTTTTTTTGTCCCTTTTCCTTCTGCCGTCTCGTTACAGGCTACCACTGGAAGCTTCTGCCCAAGCGGGCTCTCCCATCAGCCCTCTGGCACACCGTGCTGATCAGTAGATAAAACCTTCCCGGCAGTCACAGCAGCCGCTGCCATCGTCGCGGCCACAGCAGCGAGCAGGCGGCTCTGCGGAATTCACTAACTCCCTCTCCACCTGCCGCCACCTCCTCGGTCCCCCCTCGTTGCTGATAGTCATGGTGGTTGCCTGACCTTGGGCCTTGCAGCTGGCCGGCTTCCAGAAAGCTCCTCTGATGGCAAGGTGTGCTGAAGTCGGTGTTCACAGCGTTCAGGCACGGAGCAGGGACAGGCGAGGAAACACCTGCTGCGGCCGCCTCCAGCCCCAGGTCCTGCCTCGCAGGCAGACATCGTGCAGGCTTCTGTCTCGCGCTTCTCCCCCCGCCCAGCACCCTGGACACCGTGGGAGACCGGATGGTGACCACCTCCAGGGTGAAAGGAAGCAGAGAAAAATTTTTTTAAAAATGACAGAAAGACAGGAATTGTATTTTTCCAGTCTGTCAAAGCTTGTTTTGCTGCACATTCTTAGGGGGGGGAAAAGAAACCATCCTGCCAATTATTTAAACATGACTGTAACATTTTAAAACATAGGTGACACACACAGGTATTTATCTGATTAATGCTTCTCTTAACTCTTCGAAGTCCTCAGGCCTTCTAGGAAGTTATGTCAATTTATAATTTTCCAGTGCATGTGTATGTGTGTGTATGTGCGTGTGTGTATGTGTGTATGTGTGTGTGTGTATGTGTGTGTGTGTGCGTGTGTCTGTGTGTTGCCAAATGAGGAACCGGCGTCAGGGTGATGGTTCATGCAATATTCGTTGGTGCGGCTGACAGCAAAAATTGCACTCAAAAGATTGAGCTGGGGTGAAACCAGCCAGACTAGTTTTCCCAGAACATGTCCTGCACCCTCCATGAAAAGCTGCTTTCTCTTGGCAAACTCATTTTTGCTCTAATGTCCCAGGAAGGCGTGTGTCATCCTGGAATGACTGTGCCCGGCTTCGCTACGGTTGGGAATTGGGAAGCTTTGGAAAAAGCCGGAGGAGCCTTTCCAGAGTTGAACCCAACATTCTGCCAACATTATAGAAGTTTGATGAAATAGTTGTATTGATACATTTTCCTTAAAAATTCCTCTCACAAAGGACTCCTGATTATACCTCGTTTTTGGACTTTGAGTACATGGTATCTGGTTTTCTATCTTAAAGAACAGAAAGCAATGGTAATATGAACCCGCTCCTCTGATCGCTAAGTCAAACTTAAATTTGTGTTTTATTTCTTTTTTAAAATAAGTTTCAAAGCCCTTTCAAACACATTTTTTATTCGATCTTTACAACCACCCTAGTGAGAAATTATCTACTTTCTGCAGGTGTGTGCTGTGAGACTTGGATTAAAAAAAAAAAAAAAAAAGATAATTACCTTGGCTGATAAATGGGGAAGTTGGGATTCAAACACAGCTTTTCTGATTCCGGATGCAATCTTCATCTTTGCATGGAAAACTCTCCTGCCCTTCCCAGTTTCTCTGGTCTAGAGATGGTGCAGGGCCCAGCTAGTCCCGGCCCAGGCCAGACCTACACCGCGGGCCTGGGAATTAACCCACCTGGGGTGAGCATTAAGAGGGCAGCGTGCTCCCTGCCCGGCGTTCAGGTCCACAGCAGAGTTCAGTTCTTTGTCAGAGTCTGTTAATTTCTCTCTGCCCCCTTTCTCGTTCATCGTTTATTTATAGGGACTAGCCTTAGGGCAAAGTGAAATGCCAACTCCACTTTGTATGTTTTTGTTATCTTTAATTTTTGTTATAGTCATTTTTACCAAAAAAATCCACAAGCAGCCTCTGCATTAGGTTACATAGATATTTGTTTGATTAATGAGAAACTTATTTATTAAGGGTTAAGTGAGCTCAAGACTGTCAGGGTTGCATTTTTATTTTATGATGACTCACTTCCCATAAATAGTAACTGACTAACATTCTCCAAGTTTTAAAAAAAATAAACCCTGTCTGGAATATATTATAAACTTGCCACAACACCTGCCCATATATTTCAATTGAAGTTTTCCTTCTCAGAGTCACTCAAAGGAATAATACTAATGTTTACAGCAATGAGGTTAGAAAAAGCCTCCTTCCCAGATCAGATTCCTGGAAAGATTTTGAAATTTGTCTGCCTAAATTTCCTTTATGCCATGGATACATTGTTATTATTTCCTCTCTTTCTGTTTTTTAGTTACTCCTTCTGTTTGTTCCCAGAGCTTCTGCATGGCTCTTCACCTCTCCTCTTGGAAGCTCTTCCTGAAACTCCACCTCCTCTGTGAGGTTTTCTGTGACTAAGGCAGAGAGGTGAGGAGACCATCCCCGGAGCCACACCCACTTGCACAGTGACACACGCATGCAGACACAACCTGGAATACACAATCCAGAAACTCTCTCTTCCACCCGCCTGCCAACCTCTCCTTCCCTCGATGGAGAGAGAAGATTATCCAGAAGGCCTGAGCAGCGCTCAGAGACTGGTCCCGCCCGAACGCTCCCTTGTACGTCCATGGCACCTCTCTTCCAAGGGGCCCAAGGTGCTCTGTGAGTACCTCACACATTCTTCCCAGCTGCTCTTTGTGGGTTGTCAATAAACATCATTATTCCTGGACAGGAGTTGAAGGTGGTAAAACTCTGGGAAGTCAGGCAGTTCCCTGAGACAGCACGGGGCTGAGACCCTGCACCAAGCCACACTTATCAGAGCAAACCACGCACACAGCAGAGACCCACCTAAAACACAAGTGGTTCAGGGACACAACCAAATAGAGTTTAAAAAAAAAAAAGAAAAAAACGAAGAGGAGAAATTGCTTTCTGTACCACTAATAATCTCTGTGAATAACTTCCACGTGAATCCAAAGCGATCGTTAGTTAAATAAAACTGACAGCAACAGAAGACACTCTTTGCTTTGAAAGCAGCACCCAGAGCACAACTGCTGCTGGGACATATCGGGAATGACAGAGAGAGAAAAGACGAAGCCACGCGACGCCATCCACGGGTCTCGATGGGAAGATACCGTTTAACTCACCTGAGCCTTCTAGACGCAGGTCACTCAGATTTTGCCAGGGCCGTGAACAAACCTTTGGGACTTTTTAAAACAGAAGAGAGGGAGCGTTGCCTTCACGGCCTTTGCCTTCGTAAGAGACCCGGCTGGAAGTTACGGCTGCAAAACAATCCCAAATCGTCTTCACCTTCTCTTAGACACAGAGTGGGATTTAGGTTTTCGTATTTATTCTGCTTTTGTTTGGCTTATTTAAAGATAATGTAAATAATAATACATTTCCTGTAGTGGAAACCTCTCTAGCATAGCTGTTTATTATGACAGATGTCCCCATTAAAATGAAAGTCCTGCCTCCTCCTCACTCAAGTTGGGTGTCGTGGCTGGATGTGCCCGCAACACTGCCGCACCTGGGTCACACTGAGGTGGGTGGCCAAGGTGACTCTCTGGGGGCTTGAGTGCACCTGGAACACCAATTTCAGGGGACACCTATCATAAGAGATGATCTTATCTCAGCTTTTTTTAAGTAAACCATAAAAGGACATTTTCCCATACCCATCTTTTCTCCACATTTGAATGTCTTTGTCTCAGAATGTTCTTTGTGTTGAATGTCTTTGTGGTGTGTAAATTCATTCAAAAGTCATAAAGTCTATGATCTCAGCAGCTTCCAAAGAAAGGGCTGAGGGGAAGCAACGCATTCCTTTCTTTTCAGTGAATGAGGACCAGGAGCTGTTTTCCTCATTTCACGTTAGTGACATTTCTATTCTTTTCCTAGTCTAAGGTAGAAATTGACGTTTACTTTCTTTCTTGAGTAAATCTCGTTTTTTCAATCATTCTTTCAGAAATTTAGAAGCCGTTGAAATCGATATGTTTTGTATGAATTATAACTTCCTTCCCTAAGTGTCACAAAGCAATTTTATGTCACCGTGATGTTTGTTCTGAAGTCTTTGGAAAGGAAACTAAAACCTGTTCTCTAGACAAATAATTCTGTTTTATAAAGGAAGAAAAGACTTTCCCATTTTCCTTTCCTTTCAATTTCACTGTTGCTTAAAAATATGTACTTTTGTTCTGGCAGATACTTTCTTAATACCTGCCTTGTGCTTGTAGCCGTGACCTAAGGGCACACAGCGAGCGGACTGAGGAAGGGCTCTGGCCGCAAGGAATGAACACCGCCTCCTCTCGGGCGTGGACGAAGGTCCCAAGTTATAAACCCACAAGGAAGAGCTCAAGAGCCTGGGACACCCGCAGAGGGAGGGAAGGACACATTAACCTTTTGCCTGTGCTCCCCTCCCTCTCCACCGCCCGCAAGTGTCTCTGCTTCAGTTTCTGTTCAGTCTTGTAGGAGCCTGGTCCACTCTCTCCCTTCCCTCCCACGTGCTAAACCCTCTTAGGTCCAGAACTCCGTCAGGGGGGATGGGAAGGGAAGAAGAGAGAGAAAAAAGGGGCGAGAGATCACAGCACTCATCACCTTGAAGTGGGTTCCAGCTCAATGCTAAGCTCAACATCAACTGCCAAGCAGCTTCCAAGGGACCCTCAAATGAGGCCCCTATCGCCCCCAAATTGCACCTCAGCATCCTAACTGACCTCACCTCCAGCAGCTAGCAATCTTCCCTCTGGGGACCCTCGGAAACCGCCCATTTCTCCTCTCCTCTTTTCATGCTCCTGCCTTCGGGGCTTCCCAGGGCTTCCTTGGATGTCCTTTCGAATGTCCAATCAAGGGACAAAAAGGCACTGACAGACATTCATCAAAAGAGAAGCAATACTGGAACAGCCACTCTTTCCAGAATTTAGGAATCGGCAGGCGGTTCCTTTTTTCCTCCTTTGACAGTCCCATAACCTGTGGTCTAACAAAGAGTTAGCTGTGAATACATGACATAAAGACCCCAAATTACAACAGAGTAAATGCACCTAGAGATCTGAGCCACCTTGGAAGAGCTAAAATTGAATTAGAAGATGGATTTACTATCCTTCACTTCGTGAGAAGCTTAAATCCAAAGAAACACTAAAAGGTCATCAGTGCTGTTAGTGAGACTCACCCGTGGCCAGAAGGTCAGCAGAGGGGCCGCACAGTTACCCATTCTACTCCCAGAGCTGAGTGGACACTGCCAGTCCTGGTGGCACTGGTCGTGAGACTGCAAACGGCCCTGACAAGAAGCCTCATAGAACGAGAGGCTCAAGGTGAGTCCCTGGCATTCATTTTACCAACAGCATTTCATCATTAGATGCATCAAGAGAAAAAAGGCCAGCGTTGTGGGAATATAAAACAGGGTTCAAATTTCTGTCACTTTAAAATACAAGGTGAATTTTTAAAACAGTTTTCAAATAATTTAAATCCCTCCCTAACTGCTGCCTGTGCATATCGACACAGTGTCAGCTCACCAGACAGTTCAACTGCAAGTGGTTAAATGCTAATTAGAACTCTGCCACACTGCTCAGCTTTGTAAAACATGAAAAGGTGCCAGGTGCAGTGTCCCCTGGCCGGCCAGCTGATGGGTCTTGCCTATCAGTAGTCCATAATTTAGGATGTGGCCTCCGGTGGTTCTGGATCATCTTATTAGAGCTGTAGTGAGAAGCTCACCAGAGATTTAAATTCTCAGGCAGGAGGCCCTTCAGGCTAAGTTGAAAAAGCCCAAGAACTCAGTGCCATTCCCCCATTACAATTGGGATGAAAAGTAAGCTAGAAAGAAGCTGGTCTGAAAAACCAGCTGAAAAGAGAGCCGAGTGCCACCCAGACCCGGTCCCGGGCACAAAATCTGACACCTGTAACGCGAAGCTGTAGCGTGGGCTCAACTCAGGGATATTCTGAAAATGGGTGGGAAGGAAGAACAAAGAATTCTAGCTCCAGTTTGCCATAATTTTCAAGGCCTGAGCTACCAGATTCTGTAATAGAAAACTGATGAGCCACGAAAACAGATAAGCTAAAACATCTAAACACGTGTTCTGCCCAAGATTAACTTTTGCTGTCATTGAACTTTGCCCAAAGACTGCGTACAATCTGCCTATCATCCTAACACCCTCCTCTAACCCTTTTATGTATTTACTTCCCAAGACTTTCTCCCCAGCCAAAATAGACCAGCCAGAGTATCTCCACAGCCCCAATGACACGCAGTTGGGATACATGAGAGGTAGTTATAACTATACATTAGCTGTTCACCTAGTAGCCCCGATAGTGCTAAAGACAATGCTTATCTAATTTAAAAATAAATTTAAAAATCGTAAGCCTGAGGACAAGACAAAACTGAGAAGCAGAGGGGGTCAGTTCCTTTAAATACCGGGTGCCACCATTAAAGATGTACTAAAAAAATTCCCGGCTATTGTAAAAAACAACAAAATCAACAAAATCTTGTTCTAGAAAATATAAATCAGGGATTAGGGTGGGTTTGCTGTCTTCTACACCCTGAAAATCCCATGTTTAAAATCCTACGCTCTGGTTTGAATGTGTCCCTGCAAAGTTCATGTGCCGGAAACTTAATCCCCAGTGCAACAGTGTTGAGAGGTAGGGCCTTTGAGAGGTGATTAGGTCATGAGGGCTCTGCCCGGGTGAATGGATTAATGCCATTATTGTAGGATGGGATTAGTTATCATGGCAGTGTGTTTCTGATAAACAAATGAGTTTGACTCCTTTCTCTCTGTCTCTCTCTCTCTCTCTCTGTCTCTGTCTCTCTCTGTCTTGCCCTTCCACCTTCTGCCATGGGATGACACAGCAAGAAGGCCCGTGACACATGCAGGCCCCTCGATCTTAGACTTCCCAACCTCCAGAACCACGAAAAATAAATCTCTGCTCCTTATAAACTACTCAGGCACAGGTATTCTGTCATAGCAACACAAGATGGACTAAGGCACCCTCCAATTTCTAAAGGACAGCTCCCACAGTACCCATCAAAGAGGCCCCATTCAGGGAACTTGAGAATAGACCACTGTTATGCAACTTCTTTCTCTGGAACGTGAGTTATTCTAGAGATGGTCTCTTCTCAGAAAGAGTCAGGCTATGAAGAGACTCTGGCCAATGCCAAATTAATTTAATGTTATTCACACAGTATGAAAACTTTGGACATGATCTCACCACGGACTTGCCCAAGGTTTATTTAAGAAACAGGTCTCTACCTGTGTTATTTGGGCTCTTAGCCACTGCTGGAGCAGTAGAAATTCTATCTCTCCGGAGCACCTGTACCAGGTGTCATAAGATGATGTGGTGGTGGTTTAGAAGGGCGATTTCCAAAATGGTATCAAGAGAAACAAAAACAAATAAACAAAACATGATATCATGGAAAGAGTATAGGACTAGTTCAATATTACCCCAATTGTTTTCTGTGGAGTACGAATAGCCCGGAAGATGGTGATACGTGTTTTGCCTGTTTCCAAACCCATATTGCCCATCGGTGAGATAGACAGTAAGCGTGGAGAAGATTCTGTCCCCTAAAAGGGTAGTTAAACCTACTAAAAAAAATGGAATTTCTAAATTATATCTTTTACAGAGTGAACCCTTGATATCTTGGAAGAATTTTTTAAGTTCACAACAGGACTCCATGAAAATTAGTCTGAATGCCTTGCAAGAATGTTTATTTATATCTTAATGCAAGTAACGATGTTACGGAGTCCCTTGGCCATTCACTTTTTAAACTATCTGTTATTTATTAAAGGGGGGATAACTATAACAACTATCATCTATTAAGCATTTTTTACGTGCCAGACACAGTTCTAAGCCTTTTGTGTGTACTGAGTAATATAACCCTCACCGACTTCTATGAGGAGAGGACTCTATTATCCCCATCTTACAGATGAGGCAATTTAGGCATTAAAAGGCTAAGTAATTTGCACACAGTGACAGAGATAGTAAGCAGCAAAACTAGGGTTCGAATTCAAGTAACCCAACTCCAAAGCCATACTCTTGCCCACTCAGAGGGAAAGGTCTGGAAAATGCAAAAATATTCTCATAAGACATTAAGGAATTGTCTTTTCTTGTGTACAAATTACAATTCCATTTCCTCTTAATAGCTATAGTATAGTGGTTAAACATACGAATTCTGATACCAGATTGCCCATGTCATAAATTCCCAGGTCTGTCACTCACTAACTCTATGACCTGCTCATGATAAACTCTGTGAGTTGGGGAAGTTACCTGTTTGTGCCTCAATTTCCTCATCTGTGAAATAGGGATAATGATGATAATGGTACCTACCACACAGCATCATTGTGAGGCTCAAATAAGTTAATGTACGTGAAGCGCTTAGAACAGTGCTCTGCACATAGTAAGTGCTATATAATCATAAGAATTATAGGTAAGAAAGTATTCATCCAAAATGTTTTCGAGAATGATCACTGAATACAGGATAAGCGTTGTTTCAATATCTTAGCCCATTTTCTACTGCTATAATGGAATACTACAGCCTGGCTAATCTCCAAAGTATAGAAGTTTATTTGGCTCACACCTCGAGAGGCTGGAGAGTCCAAGGGCGTGGTGCCGGCATCTGACAAGGGTCTCCTGCGGCGGAAAACAGGACAAGCAAGTGTTCAAGACAGAGGAAATCCGGCCAAACTCATCCTTTTATCAAGAATTCACTCCCGCAGTAATGGCATTGATCCGTTCAGGAAGGCAGAGCACTGCTGACCTAATCACCTCTTAGAAGCTCCACCTCCAAATACTGTTCCATTGGCAACTAAATTTCAAGGTGAGCTTTGGCTGGAACATTCAAGGCATAGCAGCATGTTTTCCACTTTTCCAAAAATCACCACCGATACAGGCGCTAAGCCAGAATGCTAAATCCCTCTTTCGGTAAAACCTATATTCATTCCATGGTGGTGGCAGAGGCCGTGGCACGGCCGGTGGGGAGGAGAAGGTAAACAGGGAGGATAGACCCCCCCCCCAAGCATTCGTCCTGCAAACGACAGCAAAGGGCTGACCAGCGCCGGGCAGAGCTACCGTCAGGAATTGATTTCAAATCAGGTTCTTAAGGATAGTGTGGAGGATAATTATGATCATTATTGTTATTGTCATTATACCTTGCAATTACCTTGGCTTAATTAATTCAAACTTGTGAAGCGCTTTGAGATCCTCAGATGAAAGCTGCCACGTTACTCTGAAGTGTCATTATTCCTCTGCTGCTCCTTTCATCCAAGGTGATTATAGCTCTTCACAAGCATTAATTAATCCTCATAACAGCCCCAGAAAGCAGATAAGCATAGGAGTCATCCACACTGGGGCCAAGAGAGACGTTTATCCAAGGAGTTTGCTGGTAGCCGGTTGGTAGTCAGGTTGGCTATTGGGAGGCCCCCAAATCACAGGGCTTTGTGACTTAAGCATCAGCAATCTGTACAAGTCTCCAGTTTAGTAGCAATTCAATGAGAAGCAGTATCTACACAGCCCAGAATTTCAAAAAAATAATAATTGTGCGATATATATCCAGAGAGGTATCCTCAAAGGCTTAGTGATGGGGTAGGAGTGGAGAAAAATAAAACCCTTTTCCATAATATTTCAATGACCTGGCAACTTTAACATCAAACAAAACATTTCCTCATGTTCTATAGTAAAGGATTTGCTCAAGGTCATGAAATGATAGAGTTTAGACTGAAAATTGCCCTTAGCTCAAATCACAGATTGAGTTTGATTTTCACTGAGATCTGTTAATTACGGTCTTTTTCGCTGCTATTTATGTGGCCATTCTAGGATAAAGGGCACTGGAGAATAAAATATTGTGAGACACACATTTTAGAGACATAATTTAATGCCCTTTTAATAGAACTTCTTTGGGGAAATTTCTCTCCCTAGCTTCTAACCTGTTTTTAGCATAAATATCCAATGAGCAAAAGATTTGCTAAAAATGAGTTGCATATCCTACTGACTCCCAGGGAACAGAGAGCGATTCGATAAAGGGACCAGAGGGACGTTGAAGATACCTGTCTTCTCTTATTATTGAAGCTTTGGAATTCTTCCACTGGTCATTTAGAAATGGATGTGAATGTGTGAGATCCTGGTTTATGTCAGGCTGGGTCTTAGGACTACGCAGGAAAGGGGGGATCCGGGCCCGTGACTTCACATGGCGTGCTCAGAAGTGCACCTGTCCTCCTGGTGGGGTGTGGCTGCGTCCCAGGTGCAGCGCTAGGAGGAGGAGGCAGAGAGGGCTTGCCTAGTCTCTCTGGTGCTGGACCGCACTTACTTGGCACAACAACCCCTATTATTGCACAGTCATAAATACTGATGATTATTGTTTTTTACCATTATTATTACTATTGCTGTTATCATCAGATAAAATATACTTATAATTACTACTTGACATTCATTCAGACTTGCAAAGCATAACGTGGAAACAGTCTCCACCACAAGTTTATTTAGATATACAGAAAATGAAACTCCATGTAAGAAGTGTGATTGGAACAGCCAGAATGTGTTTTTTTCAATACAAAATTAACTCACTGCGGTGTGTATGCAAGCCAAGGTTTGCTTTCTCTCTCAGTAGAAGAAAATCCTTTGCAGCGGTCCCCAAACTTCTTGGCACCAGGGACCGGTTTCAAGGAAGAAAATGTTTTCATGGACACGGTTGGGGGGACAGAGCTCAGGCAGTGATTCGAGTAATGGGGAGCGGCAAAGCCTCCCTTGCTTGTCCGCTGCCACTCACCTCCTGCTCTGTGCCTCCCCCGCCAGCCTTCCTAAATTTCCTAGAAAATGATTTTTTGTGGGGGGGCAGGCAGTGGAGCTCACAGCTTTAAGGTACTGCTTTACTACACTTCCCAGAATGTCTTGTCATATAGTAAAGGCTCAATAAAAGTCTCTTGCCCCTTAAACAGAACTACTTTAACACATGTGATCTAGGTAGCATATTTACTTTAGGGCTAAATGTCACAACACAGGTATATGTTTTGAAATATATTAATATTTCAGTAGTTAAGTTCATGCTACATGATTGAGATTGAATTAGCCTCTATCAAACAGTGCTTCACTGACTTTCCATTGCCATAATACAAAGTTTCTTGAGTTGTCACAATTCTAAGACAAGCATCATCTCACCAAAGAGCTGATACTCCACCAGCCACTAAGTCTCAGGAGAATCTTTTGAGTGTACCCTATCAAAGGCAACAGTGTGTGAGCATCCAGGTAATTTTAAACAAGGTTGAATTTACTGTGAAACAAGAAAAATTACTATTGCTCACCTAACTTTCATCTCTGAAAGGTTCTGCTGCTTTACTTGATTATTTTAAAATAGTCCATCAAAGCTGTTTAGATCTATTTGGTATGGAATAACTATCTAATTTTTGACATGCTAAGTGTAGTTTCACCATTAAGAGCAACTTAATTTGTTTGGTTGATTAGTCCAAGAACATACTGGATAGATTTACCTGCATCTAGCTCACCTTTCCCCAGGTAAAACCCAGTAAGAATGCTGTGCCTGGAATTCTCCATTTGTCCCTCTAGATCCACATTCCATCCTTCTCTGCCCTGCCCTGTGCCCTGGGAGGCTCACCGCCATGGAGCACATAACCTGGACTCCCTTGTCCTTTGGCTGCTGGGTGGGTTTGGCCAAGGGAGGCATCCGTGGGATCTTGGAAGGGAGGAGAGAGAGATTGGGACATGTACGCTCCCAGCCCTTCCCTTAAGGCCACAGTTATGGCAGTGGCGCCTTCCCCGGACCAAGGCAGCCGCCTTCCATGCCTGCTGCTGTTGCCTGCTTCCAGAAGCACTACCTTCTCCCCCGGCCCCTTTAGAGTGGGGGTGATAGTGGCTTCCCTCTGTTGCTGGATCCTGTACGCTTTACTGTCTCTTTGTGGTTCTCTTAACTCTTTCCTTGTACTTCTGAGTGCGCTTCCTGTATTAATCTCACTTTACTTACCCCTTTGAGTGTTCATTCATGTTTCCTGCCAGGGTTCCAACAGATACATATATCCTTGATCTCTTCACAGGACGAGCCCTTTCCCCCACTGTGGTCCTTGGATTGGGAATGGTAGAATCTACTTGTTGCAATAATGAGTGAAAAGGTATTTGCATAATAAAAATGTGCCATATGTTAATACAGGTACCCATAGAGTTGTAACTAGTCATGTATACATTGCCATCCTAACCTCGGCTATTTGCCAAGCCCTTAGACAATGGCCTAGGTTAATATCAACACATATCTCCTACCTTGGATGTTAACTCCACTGGCCACTATTGTTTCTTGTTGAAGAGTGAAGTTCTATGCCAAAAGTGACAAAATTCTAAGGATTCATGTGCCAGTACCATGTCACCCTAAGCCAATACCCAGACTCACAGGGTTTTGAAGCAAGAATTGTTTAAATAGCCCTTTTCCACTTCCACACTTACACACACGCACACTTCTGAAATCAGAGGGCTTGGTACGATGTTTTCCTTCTTGTCAAGCTAACTTTGCATGCGCTCCTCCAGACCACGTCTGAGCTGCAGCTCAAGCCCACCCCCACCATTGCCCCTGCCCCATGACGCACACACTGCAGTAATAGGGCTCCTCCGTGAAGCTCCCGGAGCCCGTATCCTCCCTGCCTGCTGGGTGGCTATTCTACGGGACCTTGCCCGTTGCTTTCGGTCCTCAATCTACTTTCTTTTCCACTTCCCTGTAAGGTGCATGTGCCTTGCCCATGATCACTGACGGTCTTCCCAAGTGCTGGCACCCCCTCCCTCCTGCAGCTGCTGAATCTAAGGGCCCCAATGCCCTAGTCTACCCAGCCTCTGGGCAACTACATTACCACATGTGCCTCCCTGGTGATGCTTTCCTGATGTGGGATGAGATGTGATACTTGGAAATTGAGCCATGCATGCTGACTACTTACTCCCACACCCTGCTTCCTATTCCCCAAACAATGCCTGAACCATCTGAATAGGTGGGCTCCATTCCCCTTTCTCAGACTGATACTCCTTGGACTCGTGTTCTTAAAGAGGTTGTAGAACAGAATAAAGTTCTGGAAATGCCATAAGAGTACATCATATGTACTTGTTGCGAGCATCCTTCAAGGCAGCCAGTTGCTGCTCTGATGTGACAGTTTGTCAAAAAAGCCGGTTTGACAATAACCTGTAGAAACTCTTTACAAAGCATTTTCTCTCACTACAAAGGTTAAGGTTAGAACTGTCTGTCTATCTAAACTAGTTCACTGCAAATATTAGAAAGTATTGTCCAGTGACTAAAACTATCAGTAGTGAAATGGATTACACAAAAGTATATGCAAAGCGCGGATGATACATCTTGAAGGAAATTCCATTAACCCTTTAAGGTTACCAAGGATGAATCATTTTCCTGAATGTACTTCAGTGACAAAAGGAACTTCACAAAATGAAGACTCTTACTCAAGGTAATATGTACCCAATTGCTAAATGTATAATAATCAGTTGCCCAGAGCAAAATGTAAAATAAATTATATAGCCCAGCACCCAATAACCAAGGATACATTTCATCATGACTATATGCTCCATGTGACATTAATTTGCACTTAGTAGAATATCACTGGAGTGTCTGCCAGCTCATGTCCTAAAGAAAAACTCCTGCCTGTGGCTACCACTGGTCTATACTTTGTCCCATGGAGCCCTACCCATCTTTTGCCAATTTTAAGTGGATGTGGAACAGGTGTCTAACCCAAGGGACCCAAGCCACACGCAGTCCAAAACACTGTTCTGGGACCTTGTGAGGAACTGGTACAATTCTATTCCTTCTTGGGGACTAGAAATAAGGGCTCTGGGCTAGAGAGGCCAGATGGGACTACTGAGAGTTCAGATTATGAGGGATCTGAGCATTTTAAAAAACAGTCTGGAAGTTTCTCAAAAAATTAAAAATAGCACTACCATAGGATCCAGCAGTCCTACTTCTGAGTATACACTCAAAGAAACTGAAATCAGTATATCAGAGCTATCTGCATGCCTATGTTCACTGCAGCACTGTTCACAATAGCTAAGATACGAAATCAACCTAAGTGCTTATCAGTCAACGAATGGGTAAAGAAAATGTGGTATATATGTGCACAACAAAATACTATTTAGCCTTTAAAAAAGAAGGAAATCCTGTCATGTGTGACAACGTGGACAGACCTGGAGGACATTATGCTCAGTGAAATAAGCCAGGGACAGAAGGACAAATACCATGTGATCTCCCCTATATGTGGAATCTAAAAAAGTCAAACTCGTAGAAGCACAAAGTAGAATGGTGGTTGCCAGGGGCTGGGGTGGGGGCGGGAGGTGGGAAATAGGGAGAGGGAGCAAAGGTTCAGTTAGACAGAAGAAGTGAGTTCTGGAGATCTATTGTACAGCATGGTGACTATCGTTATTGTAATAATAATGTGTATTTGAAAATTGCTAAGAGAGTAGATTTTAAGTGTTCTCACCACAAATAAATGCGAGGTGATAAATATGGTAATTAGCCTTATTTAATCAATCCAAAAGTATACATACACGAAAACATCACATTTTACTCCATAAATATATATAATTTTAATTGTCAATTGAAAATAAATAGTAAAAATTTTAAAAGAAAATACATGAAGGAGCAGAAAGAGTGGGTGAGCAGACGTCTGGAGCACGGAGTATGGACGTCTGGAGCTTGGATGTCTGGAGTATGGTGGAGTCTCTTGAACAACAGAGCACTGGATCGATGACTCAGCATGCTCTGCTGCTCGGATGCTAGACCTTGGATCCAGAATGGCTCTGTCACTCGGGCCTCTGTGAGGCTTAGCCTCATTGTTAATATAACCCTGCATTTTGGATTCTCTAACAACCATTTCCTCACACTTGCTCCTTCCTTACAAAGCTCCTTGATCTAGCTTGAGTGAGTCTCTCTTCTTTTACCCCAAAAAAAGCCCTCAGGCCCTGATGAAAAGACAGATTTATGTGGTACTCTAAAGTTTTAAAAATCAAAGTGGATATTTTATTTCCTGCTGGTTTTTTTTTTTCTCATGACAAAACAGGGAAGCCAAAATTGTCAATGTAATTAACACATATGCTGAGTACCTTAAAACATCTACATAATACTGATTTTCGAGGATGATGGCCTATGAGTTGGTCCTTACATATGGATTATACAGGCAACTGCCTACCCTGCGTGATGTTTGGAGAAAATGAAGGGTCTCTCAGGCCACGATAAAGAAAAAAAAAAATCCTGCCCTGAAGTTTAATGCTTCAAAGCCCATAGCTTCATCCCTTGTGTTTAACAATTTGATTTGTTTAATAAAAATAGCTCAGGGGCAAGGGAGGTTTAATTCTTTAAATGCCAATAGTCATTTACACCTTAGTAAGATTAAAGGACCCAAGGAAAGTTTTTGATGAGGACCAAGGAAAGACAGTAGGAGGGCTCCTAAAGAAAGGGGAAATGAAGGCAGCACAAAGTGAGAAAATGAGGACTATTAGGAGCTGACTTCATACTCACCGCATTTCCTAAAACCAAACCTTGCATTGTGGGTAAAGACCGAGGATTAGCAGAAGCTCCCACTTTGCCCCCGCTTGCATGAATCCACCTCCACTTGATGGGCTTTAGAAATCGAGCTCCCTTTGGTAGAACTACTTCTCCTTATCCATCTACTTCCTCCTCCCACCAGGGCTCATCTGTCACATTTCTTTCTGGCTGTCATGGGAGCCCCTTTTTCTCTGAGTCTGAAGGATAGTGAGCCCCACAGGACTGTCATGATTCATGCTCTGGAACCTAGGATGAACGCAGTGTCTGTTTATAAAAGATAATTGCAATACATACAGTGCTCGAGTCAGTCATCCCAGCATTGTATTTATTGTATCTGTAAGCAGATGGTCCTCGAAGTGCATAAGCACATTTAAATGTGCAAGGTCCACTATTTATTGCATGAGATGGCAGGGGGAGGCAGGGCCGAGTGTGGGGCCATTAGTAGGTAGAGAAGGGCCAGAGCACCGCCAGGCAGCCAGCCTCTGTGCAGCCAAGGAGGAAGTGGTCCTCTGTCACCCTCGTTTTCTAGTCCCAAAGCTGTTGGCCAAGGCACAGCTCCGTCTCGACCAGAAGCACTTTATGTATGTTTCTGTGCGTGTGAAAGTGAATGTTTCTTTTTGTTTTGCCAGCATGCATTGGCAAATATGCAAGTCAAAAAAGAAAAGAAAACAAAACTGGTGTAGGTCACCAAAAAGGCTGGCTGGATTTAGAATGGCAAGGTCCAGGGAGTGGAGTGGAAAGTGATTGGTTTGGAAATCAAATGAGAAAAAAATAACTTTCTTAAAAATGTAGGGAAGACACTCCCCACCCACCCTGCTTGTCTCCCCTCCTTCTTTATTATTGATACCTCTCTGCTTTTGATCTGTGCCCGCCTTTGTTTTGGCTGCCCGGGTGCCGCCCAGGGAAAACGGCTAGCAGTGAGTTCTTCAGCTTCCCCGCTCGGGCTGCGCAGCCAGCCCCTCTGGCTCAGCCAGCTGGATCCCACTGAATTAGTCGAGTACTTCATTATCTCCCCGCTCTGCACATTTTGCTCCAGGTAATAAATGCCCGAACAAGAGAGCCTTCTGCCGCGCTGTCTGTGAAGTTCCAGGGTCCGGGCCAATTCTGCAGATCGGCCCCGTGCCCTGGGAGGCACCACTTTTCGTCCCCCGCCCGCAGTGCCCCCCACCCCGTCCCCATCCCCATTTAGGCGCCCGGTCCCCTAACGGTGGAACTGCGGGGTAACCGCAGGACCTGGAGCCGGGGGAGAGCTGGGCGGGGGGCCACGAGGCAGTGGGGCCCGGGCGCTCCAGGCAAGGCCGATCTGGCAACGCACCTGCCAAAACACAGCTGATCTCTAGGCGTGGTGGGTAAAGCCACAGCATGGAATTGTTAAAAAAATAGTCAAGTGGCCACCCTTCAAGAGTCATGTCAGGAAACATCGCGACGCTAATTGTGCAGCTCTTTCTCTTTCTGCAGAACCTTCGGGTGAAGTAAGATCCAGATTGAGAGCTCCAGATCCAAGCACATTTTCTCCCCTGATTTTCTCTCTCATTTGTTTTGTTTTGTTTTGTTTTGGGTTGTTGTTTTAACCTTCCCTAGGAAGGCTGTCAGCTTGGCTTACCACGAGGTGAGGTCAACCTCCAAGCCTTCTTCCTGGTTGGCCACAGGCCGGTACCTAAACCCGAGGGAGCAGAACGAATAGGTTTGAGCTCTGCCCTGTCGGTTCTCCACCAGCACACTAAAGGGCCTTTTACGGTGACCGAGATTGCAGAGTCAAAGAATTTTAAACGCATTTAAGAAAATTTGCCTAGCGAGACTAACGGTTCAAAGATAACACTGCCTTAATGTAAATTAAGGAGGAAAAATGATCTATAGGAAAAGTTAAAATTCAGGTTTGATGTGAATCAGGAGAAAATTTTAAATTGGGAAAGTTTTCCTACATTCCTGGTTTAAGTATTATGGGAAAATCCATAGAGGGAGAGGGACCGTGTATTTCCACTCTCATTGCATCAAAGTGAATGGCACCTGTTATCAAAGAGGAGGGGAGAAGGGGAGCTCTGAAGCAAGAGAAGGGTCCCCTCCTACTGTACCCCCCACTCCAAGTAGGTAATGACTGACTGACCGAAAGGAGGTTTCTCTGACCACCGAGGTCTAGACTGCAACATTTAGATAAAAATATCAGTGGCAAAATACTGCTAAATTAACCCAACTTCTTTTGATTATTGATGTCCTACTGTTTTGTGCCTGAAACAACATACGAGATGCATCAGTCATTTATAAATTATTCATTCAGTTATTTTGGCAGCAGTGTCTTTCCATTTATCAACTGATAAATGCACGGAAGATAAGAAGGGTAATTTTATAGCCTCTTGATATTTACCTTTGACATGATTTTCATATTTAATAAGGGAAAAACACTAATGAAATACGTTTGACAACACCGTAGGCATCACAGATTAACACCAGCAAAAATGAGCCACAGGCACCTGATCTCCCAGCTTTGGCCAGGAGCTCTAGAAACTCACCAGCTCTCTTGTTTCCTGCTTGACACACTCCCATCTGTGTCTGCAGAACAGAAGTGGATGTGCTTGAGATTTTTTGCTTTTACTTCATTGTCTGTTTGTTGTTTGTTTGAGTCTGAATAGTTCTACTTTGTGACTTAAACAGAAGGGGGTATTGTTTTTATTTTTAGTTTTTGGGGATGGTGGCCTAATTTTCTAAGATGTATCTGCCAGGTAAATCAGACAGGTCTACAGGGAAGGTGTTTGCCTGGCAGTTTTGTTATTTATGCCAAAGCAACTCACTTGAGCATTCACGCCAATCTCTCCCTTTGATTCTTGATAAAAGTTGCAGCCAAGGGTGGAGAACCTGCAGCCTTAAGGCCACATGTGGGCTTCTAGGTCCTTAAGTGCAGCCTTTTGACTGAATCCAAATTTTACAGAACAAATCCTTTTGTTAAAAGGCGTGCACAGCAGAAAAAGATGAAGCTTTTCTTGTCTCTTTTGGTGCTTAAAAAGGAACAATCTTGAAATCAGAAGGCCGCAGGGTCTCCTTTGCTACCTACCTCTCCACAGTAACCAGATCGTATTTCCACCTGCATCTCACCAACCTTCTCACTTGCCTTTCGGTTCCACTCCACTTCTCTGACTAATATTCTGTAACCTTGCCATTGATTCACGCCACTCCAAAATGCACACAAACACACACACACACAGCATATGTGGGTCTAGAAAGAAGCAAGGAAACAGGTTATCAGGGGACTCTCTGGTATCTAGACTTTGGGATGGAATTATAGCCAAATGGAGTGGGTTGCAGAAGTTGGACTCTGCTCTGCCAACGAGAGGCCAGAAGAGATAACAATGACAGCAGTTTCTTCATGTGCTCTAACCACCAGATTTATCTAAATGTTTTCCTGACAACCAAAAGCTTCATCAACACAATTTTGTAAAAGATCTAGACATATTATAAGAATAACCTGAAGGGATTCCAGAAGTCAGATCAGGTAGATAGGCAGATTTCCTTTGGCTGTCCCCCTGGAAGGACCTATGGATTTAAAAACAAACAAACAAAAAATCCTCTAGTCTTAGAGTAACTGGGATACCAGGCAGGAAACTAAGCAGGAACTCAGGTGTAGCACCTCAAGGTGGAGTTTCTCTGGATGACATAACTAAAGTAAATGACACAGTTTGGAAGCAATAATTTTTACAAATATAATTTCATTTACGAGACTGTGATTTCCTTGAGAAAATGAACCAACTTACATTCACATTAGTATCCACATAACCTAACACAGTACCAAGCAATTAATAGGTATTCAATAAATACATTTTTATGTAGCTAACATTTATTGAGGACTTACCATCTGGCAAAGGTGTGTTTCTCAGGCTGACTGTGTTAAACACTTGGCATGAATTATTTCATTTCATCAGCCTTATAATACTATCAATATTCATTCTCAGTATTACAAAGTATTTAGAGATTATAAAAATAAAATCTAGGAAGGATAATTTCGTGGGAATACATAGTGGTAAGTGGTAGAGCTAGAGTAAAAATACAGACGATCCGATGCCAGAACCCCTGCTCTTAGCCATGCCTCTTGCGTTGAGCATCTAAGACCAGAACTGTGAAACGAGGATATTTGGTTAAAGTTGGACCACACAAAGCTGACAGGAATCTTGCATTGAGTCACTGGGCTAAGGTTTATTACATTACACACATATTATTATCCCAAGGGTGTAAAGCAGGGACCCTCTGAACTTCAATGACCAAAGTCAGACCTTGGACTTTTATTTTTACAATGGCAAGAAAAAATCAAGCTCTCAGTAAGTAAAATGAGAAACAGAAAACCATCTCTGAACTCTTTCTTTAATAAAACTATAATAAAATTCCAAGTTATTTATTTAAATAGACAACAAACACCAAACCGTAGTGTAAGAAAGAGATGCCAAATGCAACGACAGTCAGCCTGAGAAACACACTCCTGACCAAGGTCTCAAGCAAAGCTGCTGCACACACTGATCCAAAACAAGTGGCACAGCCCAAAAGGTGAAACCGATGAACCACATAGTAGTTATCCAGAGCTGCGTAGTGTATTACCCCAAAACGTAGTGGTTGCACTGTCATCATTTGCTGTCTCACAGTGTCTGTAGGTCAGGAATCTGGTCATGGCTTAGCCGAGTCCCCTACTTCAGGGTCTCTCACAAGCTACCACTGAGGTGTCAGCCAGGGCCACAGTCTTGACTAGGGTACAATCCACTTCCAAGCTTTAGACTAAGGGCTTCAGTTCCTTGCTGGATATTGGCTGGAGGCCACTCTCAGTCCCTTGCCATACGGGCCTCTTCATAGGGCAGCTGACAACACGGCAGCTTGCTCCATCAGGGCAAGCAAGCAAAAAAAAAAAAAAATAGGGAAAAAGAGAGTAAGGGAGCAAGATGAAAGTCACAGTTTTTTTCTTAGAGGCAAGTCACTGAGTTCAGCCCCCACTTAAGAGGGGATTATACTGGATGCAAATATCAGGAGGTGGGGACGAGGGGGGCCATTTTAAGAGTCCACCAGTCTCGACTTGTTTGAAGCTACAGGAACAAGTGCACGGACGGGCAGTGGGAAATCCCTTGGACCAGTTAGCACAAAGCCATGAAAAGCAGGGACTATGGGAATGAGCAGATGATCAAACAAACAAGCTATATCACAAAATGCATTCTGAGTTTGGCAAATGTGACAAATTGTGCTAATGGCCCCAATTCTACAGCCCCGTATCCATGCTCTTCATGGGACTTCTCGGCTCTTTTCACTTAAGAGGTACAATCCATTTCTCCAGCCTTTGGATCTTGGCTCAGGCAAGTCATTTGTTTTGGCCGATAGCACAAGACAAATATGGAGATGTGTCAGTTCCAAGATAAGTTCTCAAGAGTCCTGTGTATTTCCCCTTGACCTCTTTTGCCTCCTCCATTGCAGTGAGAAGGACAAACAGACTAGCATGCTCGTCCTGGGAGATGGATGAAAGACAGGTAAAACAAAATCAACTGCAGCCCAGCCCAGCTGAAATCAGCCAAACTCCAGCCAGCCATGGACTTAGGAATGAGCCAAATTAAAAGTTAACCAACTTATGAATGTGACCAATCCATTCATGATAACTAATAAAAAGCTATTGTTTTAAGCCACCAAGTTTTGAGATGGTTCATTATGCTGGAATAAGCAACTCATACGGCACGGGAAATGAGAGGATATCTGCATTAGGATCATTCCTTTGATAGCAATCTCAGCTGGCTTGGGAGAAGTAAATAAAAAGTTCCAAAGGAATAACCTACCAGAACAGCTAGAATTCCTACAAGACTGAAACATGGTTTTGCCTTCTCTGTAAGATTAGCCTCCTAAAAGTAGCTGGTCCAGAGAAAATGTGCTGTGTTCCAAGAAAAACGAAAGTCTTCAGAAAGATGAACTAGCAAAAAATACCAAATAAATATATAACATGAGAAAAAACAGACCCCCAAAATATTGCCACAAAGCCAATAAAAACAAGAAAATATATCATTATGAATTTTGAAAATGTAATAAATCCATTGCCCCTGCAACCAAGAGCTCAAGTGACGTGCAAGAGATCAGAGAATTCATGGGAAACTAATGCAATTAGTTGAGACATAAGTTTGAAGAGCTAAAGAAAGGAATAGGACAAAAAAAGTAGTGAAGAAATGAGGTTTACATTAGAAATAACATAAAAGAGAATCAATGACATTAAAAACATAATGGGGCCATGGATTACAGGAATGATAAAAAGAAAACAAAATAAGATGGAATTAAACAGGTTTAAAATATCAGAGAGAAAATGGTTGGCAAGTGAGATACAGAAAACACAGTATCCGTATGTTTGTCCTTGAAGGAGTAAAATAATGAAACAAACAAACAAAAAAGATATAATTCGAGAAAAAGTATCAAAATTATAAAAGACTTGAATCTATAGAATGAAAAGGCACAGTACATCAAGGGAAAAATTAGCATGGAAAATCCACATATTCTCTTTGAGACATCTCAGAAAAGTTACTGAACTTCAAAGACAAAGAAAGAATAATCTAGAGATTCAGATAAAGAGCAAGTCATTTATTAGGAAAAAAAATGCCAGCCTTGGAGTTCAGAAAGATCAATGCTACAAGACAGAGAAGTAATGAAAAAATTTATACCCAGATAGACTGTCATTCAGATATAAAGAGAACAAACATTTTCCACATGCGGGAAGGTACTGATTTTAGCTCTTAAGAAACTATCAGAGAACTAACTTCAGGCAACCAAGAGGTGAATGTAGTCACTATGACTAAAGGACTAGACAGGGGCATTTAAACTACTGAACTGTGTGACTAAGACTTGGACAAATGTGAGAATTATGGATTAAAGAACAGACTTTTGTAATTTTAAACTCTAATGATGTAGAAATTATATGATTTTTAAAAACTGAGATGGGAGGAGAAAAAGTAAGAGGTAATGTAGTTATACGTATTTCCTGTTTAAATTTTCTTTAATATCCTAGGGTCAAATGAGGCAATTGAAACCTGATATATCAAACAACAAAGCAATAAGCGTGCTTAGAGATATAAATGTAATCATTAAGAAAAATAATATAATCAATTAAAATTAAGTGATAGGAAGAAATAAGTGAGAAGTAAGTAAGTTAAACAAACATCAATTGCTCATAGTAGAGAGTTGATGATAGATGCTGTCATGAGGAATAGAAGATTAAGTGTATTATATAATGTTAGAGTTATTAAAATAATCACCAGAACAAAATGAAACTTTTAAAATTATTATAAGAAACAAAGAAAATGGAACACAAAATGAAAAAACTAAAAAGAAACAAGAACAACAGATAGCATGTCATAAGATATAAGAGAACTTAGAAATAAAACTCACCAAAAAGCAAACAGAAAAACTCAATCATCTGAAATATTAAAACTCTCTATTAAACAACCTGGGTCAAGAATAAGATCAAAACTGAAATTGCAGACTATCTAGAAAATGAGGGAAATGAAAACATCACATATCACCTAAGAGATATTGTCCAAGCATGTACTGATCTTGCTTGCTGTGGAAATACTGAAAGCAGTACTACTAAAGACAGGGACAAGACAAGCACACCCTCATCATCGCTGTTACTCAACATTTTTCTGAAAGTAGTAGCCACTGCATTTATTATTTTAAGATTATATTTACCTAAAAAAACATAAAAGAAGCTATTGAAAACCACAATGACAAAAAAATTTAGGAAGGTATCTCCAATACAAAATCATTCTCCTTCCTGCACAAAAATAACCAACCAATTAGAAGATGAGCTGAAGGGGAAAAAAGTACTTACTAGAGCAATCAAAGATTAAAATATACCAGAATAATGGGCTTTTTTCATCCATAAAAAAATAAGCAACACCTATACAAAGAAAACTTTTAAATACTATTGAGGGACACAGAAGTACACAAACAAATAAAGAAGCTTTTTTTAGGATAGCAACAGCCAACATCAAAAATATATTAGTTCTTCCTAAGACAATCAATAAATTTAACACAATCCTCAAAAAATTCCCAAAAATATTATTTGTGGAACAACTTTGTAGAAGATATGATTAAAATGTTTCCATAAAAACAAAAACTGGGATTTTTGTGGTAAACTCTGAAAATAAAGAGCTATCAAGGGGTGATCAAGTCTAATAGAAATTAAATTTTATTATAGACTATACTAATTTAAACCGAGTAAATACTAGAAGCAGACTAAAAAATTCTGAAGTAGATCCAAATATGCACAAAAATTTAAACATGCTAAAATTGGCATTCCAGATTTGCGAGCAGAAGATAAATAATTCAATGAATAGCTTGTGGTCAATAAGGAAGCCATGTGGGAAGAACAGAGTTGAGTAACTATCTCCCAACTTATACCAAAATAAATTCCAAATGGACAAAAGTTTAAAACATAAAATAAAACCATCAACCTAAGAGCAATGTTTTATAATCATGAACATTATATAATGTTTTATAATAATGAACCGGGGAAGGCCTTTCTAAAAATGACATAAAACTCAAAAGCAATAGAGTATTAATTGAAATGCATAAAATTAAAAATATTCTGTCTAGAAATAAACCTTGTGACAAAATCAAAAGACAAATTACAAAAATGGAGGTGAGAAGAAGTGGGAAATGCAACTAATATCACAAACATGAATTAATGGCTATAAAAATAAAGCATTCTTACATGTCAATAAAAGAAACAGAAAAACTAGGCAAAAAAGACATATTCGTATATATTAATACATATATTTCACATGTGTATATGCTCATGTATGTGTATGCATAACACATATACAGAGGATTCACAGAAAAGGAACTAAAAATGTCTCTTAATCACAAGAAAAGATGTTCAATGTCGTTCATAATAAATAAAAATTAAAACTTCACTAAAAGTTCTTTTTTTACTTATGAGATTAGCAAAGATTAAAGTTTGGTAGCATTGTGTTACCTCAAGTGTGTACACAGAGGTACTTTCACGTAAGAGTAACAATTGTCCAACCACCATGCTGATGATGCTGATCTGATCATGACACATTACATGTATCAAAACATCACTACGTACCTCACAGATTTGTACAATTAGTTTGTCAGTTAAAAAATTAAAAATAAAAGAATAAAAAAACAAAAAAAAATTAAAAGCACCTATCACTTATGCTCCTATATTAGTTTGGGCTACTTTTAAACTTCATAGAAATGGAATCATGCGGTTTTCACTGTTGTGTCTAAGCTTCTTTTACTCACTGCTCTGTGATCCATACACACCACTTTATATGGTGGTTACTTGTTCTTGTCATTGCTGCGTGGTATTCCATGATATGAATAGATCACAAATTACTTATCTGTTCTACTGTTAGTGGACTTTTCAATTGTTTCAGGTTTGAAACTATTAATGAATAAAACTACTATGAATATTCTTGTTCAAGTCTTTTGGTGCACTAAATGGTACTTGTTAAGCCAGTGATAGCTGTGAGTTGTGCAGAGAGCTGAATAGACTGCCAACATTAAGAAAGGCAAAGGTAAATAGCCCTAAATTATATCCAAATACTCTTCATTGCTCAAATATTATAATAACAATAATAAGTCCAAAAGGTTTTAACCTCAGCAATATGGATTCCTTTCTGTTTTGGTTTCATAAAATATTTAATAGTACATAGTCTTTTTACAAACATGGGTTGAAAAAAGTGTAACACCTTATTAGCTTCACAAATGGTTTTCTATGTATTTTAGAGTGGGTTTGATCTATATTTACTCACTCTTGAACTTGGCAATAAAAATGACTGCACTTGTTCAGTGTCTTACCAATAAGGACATACCAAGGTCAAGGATGAAGAGGTTTTCTCAGGAACGTAATTTAACAGACCAGAAGGAAGGAGAGAAAAAAATCATCTTACATCTTTGTTTAAAATACTTTCACTTAAAAATTCTACTTTAGGCCGGGCATGGTGGCTCACACCTGTAATCCTAGCTCTCTGGGAGGCTGAGACGGGCAGATTGTTTGAGCTCAGGAGTTCGAGACCAGGCTGAGCAAGAGCGAGACCCCGTCTCTACCAAAAATAGAAAGAAATTAATTGGACAGCTAAAAATATATAGAAAAAATTATCAGGACATGGTGGCACATGCCTGTAGTCCCAGCTATTTGGGAGCAGCCTCCCAGGAGGATCACTTGAGCCCAGGAGTCTGAGGTTGCTGTGAGCTAGGCTGACGCCACGGCACTCACTCTAGCCAGGGCAACGAAGTGAGACTCTGTCTCAAAAAAAAAAAAAAAAAAAGAAAAATGCTACTTTAAATTGTATTTTCATGATGAAAACATAAGCTTTATCCTGAGACTGATCTGCAGCAGTCTTAACGTAAATTGTAAAGGTGTTAGTTTCTGAAGAAGAAAACTTTGCTTTTGAAAAAATTATCATTATATCATGTTCCAAGACAAATAAAACCTGGGAGCAGAAAACAGCCAATGACAGCAATAAAAAGAAAGAAAAGCAAAGTATTATTATTCCTATATTCTGATTTGAGAAAATTAATTGCACAGTCCTTGATACTGGATAGCAGCGATATACCCATACATCTGTAATTTCTATGTCTTGATTCGCTGCATCATGTATTTTGCAAGTAACCCAGACACCAGAAACAACAGATTTGTCATACTGTAGAAAAAGGAGAATACTGAGAAGAGAATAGTGCAACAAGAAAAGTGGCACAGCAGTTTCCAGAACTAAGAGAAAACCAGAGGGCATTCGATAGACGATGCCCCATGATACCAAAGAAGCCCTTACAATCCAAGGTAAAGAATTCAGGTAAGTAAGAAAGAGACTTTATCATCAAGCTCAGGGATCAAGTCAGGATTGGCTTAAGTTCTATTTAACCACAGGTGAGGTTTCCTGAAAAAGGCACCAAGTTGTGTTTATTTCTTTGAAATTTTCCTCCACACGTGTCACCTCAAATCATGTCTGGTGACCTTGACTGTTTCACTATCAGACAGGAAACTCACAGTGTAGCGGAAAGGGCAAGACAGAACTTTGAAACCTCACCTAAGTAAACAGAGTTTTCCAGTCAGGGGAGGGTTCTTAAACTTCCCAGATCCTCAGAGCGCCAGTCTTTGAAATGAGGATAAGAATACATGAGGTTGTTCTGAAGATTAAAGAACTAAGTATATAAAAGACACTGAATAAGTGTTTTTTTTTCTTCTATTTAATAAAATTGTCTTAATGACTTCTAAAATGTAGAAGGAGAAGGAATGCACGCTAAGGGCTGTTTTTCTCTTTCTTCCTGCTTCCTCCCTCTTCCTTGAAAGTAAGTCCAAGTGCCCAGGCGCCT
>CAUYSK010044914.1:0-44412 GCA_963575035.1 Avahi laniger | reverse complement strand
ATTTTTTAAAGTATAGAAGTCTAACACATATAGACACTGGGCATGGTAGCAAATCTAAACCTTCAACACATCTTACTAAGAGGCCTGTGTAGTGGATGGAGTTTAAATCTATATTTGAGCAGCTATATAATATTTAGATCACTGCCTCTACAGTATTTTCAAAATAACACATAGATTTTTATGGAATAATTTTATAAACTGCTGGAGTAATTTATAAAGACAGAAACTAAGAACTGTGAGTTAACATAACCTGGCAGTGAGTGAGGATGGGCAGGGAGTGCTGATGTGTTACAGTTAGTAATCAGTATAGCATCAGTTTGTACCTCTCCTGAAATATCCTAGAAGACTTTAAATTTAACAGAAATGCTAGAAAATAAAGTCTTTTCTTCTTTACAGAAAAAGGTATTGGCTTCAGATGTTCAAAAATCATCCAGCTTATCACCCTTTGGCACCCCTGTTTCCTAGACACTGCCAGAAACTATATACTCAGGGAACTAGCTTAGTGACAGAACTATGCATGCCTGAACTTGGCTACCTTAATCATTACCCTAGAAATCTCTAGACTAGCATAGTCCAATAAAACTTTCTGTGATGATAAAAATATCAAGTGCTGACCACTAGCCAAAAGCAGCTACTGAGCACTTGAAATATGGCAAGTGTGACTGAGGAAATGAATTTTTAATGCTGTTTAATTAATTAATTAACTTTCCTTTTTTGGAGACAGGGTCTCACTGTTGCCCAGGCTGGAAGTACAGTGGCTTGATCATGGCTCACTGCAGTCTTGAACTCCGGGGCTCCAGGGATCCTCCTACCTCCACCTCCCAAGTAGCTAGGACTACAGGTGCATTTCATCATGCCCAGCTATCTGTGTTTAATTTACACTTAAGTAGCCATATATGGCTTGTGGCTACCATACCAGACACTGCAGTTCTAGAATGATCATGATTTTAGAATTGAATGGGCAGGTGTTCTAAGCATGGAGGTTAGGCCCAACTTACCTTACAGGTTACAATAGCTCCCACATCTGGCAATAATTGGGACTCTGTTTCTCTCATCACAGACACCACAGGAAGCTACAGAGAGAAAAATAAAAAATGAACGTCCTGGCTAGGCCTTGGGTAAAGGTATTTGTAGCTTGAGAGTAATATAGGAATGCTTCAGTGCACAGTGGAATATGGTGCGCGTGAAATATGGATTCATTTACAGCCCAGAGCAGGGGGCTTTAGACATTTTAGGAAACAGGAGGACCAAGAGGCCACAGGAAGAATGCTGCTAGAGACATAATCTAACCATTCCAGATGAATTCTAATGAGTTTTTTAGTGATTCTCTTGGCCTTTCTTGGTATACAACCACATTGTCCGTAATCATGGATAATTTGACTCTTTCCCCCAAAGTTATATCCATTCTTTCTGTTTATTTTATTGCACAGGCTAGAATTTCCAATAAATGTTATATAATAGTGGTCATACTTGTTTTTTCTTCTATTTTAAGGGAATAATTACAGAGTTTTGTCTCTGAGTATGATATTGGCTGTTGGTCTAAGATAGATATTTTGAGCCTCATCTTTTATCAGTCTCTCCCTTGTTCCCTATGCTTCAGCTCTCCTGGCCTTCTTTCAGTTTCCCCAACGTACTAAATTCTTCCCACTTCAAGATCTCTGTTCAACCTGTTCTTTCTGCCAGAAAAGCACTCTCTCCACCCACCCAACTCTTATTTATCCTCTAAATGATTCAATGTAAGTGTCAATTCTACTGACGAGGGTGGGTTTGCCACATGTTCTCATGGTACCCAGTAATATTCTTTCAAAGTAGTCCTCGCATTTGTAACCATACAGTCATTTGTGTTTACGATTGTGTTTGTGTCCCTTGAGTGCAGAAACCAAGTGTATTTGGCTTATTACTATATCCCCAGAGGTCAGCACTGTTCCTGACACATGAAAATGCTCAAGAAATATCTATGACATGAACAAACTTAAGACACATGTTCAAAAATTATTGAATAGAAAGCTCCTCATTTTATAGATAAGGAAGATGAGAGAGCTTAAGTTTCTTACCCAAAGCAGAATCAAGGTCTAGTTAGCAGTACCTGTGTTCTAATTCTGCATCCTTTTTCATTGTGCTACCTGCCTTTATGTTGCTCCTTCAAAGACTGCTTATCTGATCCTGAGCTAATCCTGGATCAACCTTTGGGACTAGAAAGGATAGTATTACTCACGCATTCAATGAACATTTATTGAGCAGCTGCTTTGTGCTAAATGCTGATGATATAGTGGTGGGGCCTGCTTTCATGGAACTTAGAGTCAATTAGGGGAAGAGTCCAGTGGGAAACATAACTGAACATTTAATTATATGCTGAAAAAAGTTACTGGAAGGAAAGGAATAGAGTTCTTTGCTAGTGTTTAACAAAACAAACAGAAACCAAAACCTCACAAAACTCCTTTCCCTAACTAGTGGGCCAAGAAGGGCTTGTCTAAGAAAATGATAGTGCAGAGGCTATCTAGTGGCCAGAACAGTCTTGCTAATGGGCTAATAAGAAAATAAATGTCTAACTGGCAGCCACTTAGAGTAACATAAACCCTGCCTCTAAGGTTAGTAACATGAATATCTCTTCTACAGAAATGTTTACCTAGCAATTAAAAGAAGCTGAGCAGACAAAAAAAGGTATAAATCCTCATTAATGTTTGTCAGGGCTGGTCAATCCACATTCCAAAAAGAAAGTAAGTTTCTGGGAAAGGAGAGGAAAGGGTAGACTGATAGACAGTCATCAAAATTCATTGCCTGTAAAAAGGTTTTTTTGAGTATTGTTTAAGTAGCCTTGAAAAAGTTCCTGAGCAGACACTGGGAGTGTCAACTTCCCCCGCTTCCTCAAGAAGAGACGGGTACCAGATGCCTCCCGCTATCAAGAAGAAAGAAACTAATTTCTGCTATCAATCTGCTACATGAGAAACCGAAAAAGCCAACACAGCAGTTTCTCAGCTGTCTTCTGCTAATTGGGCTACAGTCATAACCTCCCCTCCTCCTCAGCCTTCCCTAATAAAGAGAGTCGTTTGGCTTCAGGGCCAGTGCCTCTATTTCTGGCACTGTACCCGCTCTCTTTTCGGAAAGTGAATCAAAACTTTGCACTTCTATCTATCCTAAATTTTGAGAAATCTTTCTCACCCAAGTATGGACTTGACACACTAACACTAGGAGGAAGTAGGAATTAAGGAGGCTAAAGAAGATAAAGGAACATGTTCCACATAGACGGCATGTGTACAAAGGCTCTGTGGCAGGGGAGAGCTTAGCGCATCAGCAACAATGAAAGAAGCCAATGTAAGTAGATTGCAGTCAGTGACAGCTAGCTAGATAAAGCCGGAGAGGTAGGCGACATTCAGACAAGATTCAGCTCACTGCTGGGCTAGGCTGGGTTACTCTCAGTTCACATCTGCTTTTGTCCCAACCTCCCTCCCCCAGTGTCAGCCCCACAACCAAACGACACCCACACAACTGGTGTGTGGTGGCTACGTGCACAGCAGCGGCGATCAAAGCCGGAAGAAACTGAGAGGCCAAATCGTTCTACCGATGAGGCACCAAAGACGCGTTCGCAGTGTTCATGCCTAAGGACCACAACTCAAGGGCAGCCTGAGAGAAAGACAGAAAAGATGGGAAGCCGCTCTTTTTACCGAGCCGTTCTCGCTGCTCTTCGTCAGGCAGCCGGCAAGCGACGAAAAGATGTAGCCGTGCCGGGTGTAGGTGCCGCTGCCAGGGCTGCCCTCCTCCAAATTACACAGACGTTCGCCTGCAAAAAAACACGCTGCATCAGGACGGGCCAGCACCCAGCCTTCCGCCCTCTGTCCCTATCTAGGACTCCATGGAAACGGCTCACTTACCGGGGATGCAGTACCTCACGGGTGGCGCCATGCCTACCAAAACCCGGATGAAAATGAAGCCGTCTTCTCGTTGGCCAAATCCAGGCGCAGTTCCGCAGTAATAAGTGCGCCAATTGGTGTAATTTGCCACGTGTGCGTGGGAGCTACTCCGCGAGGGTAAACTACACCTCCCAGGATTCCTCGGGAAAACTCCGGAGACGGAACTTCAGAGATCCTGCGATTGCGCTTGCGCCTGGGGTTGAGGATGGGTTGGCGGCGGGTCGGGGTGGACTGGCTGGCGCTGCGGGAGGCGGATCATGGTGGGTCAGATTGAGCCGGGCCCGGCCCGGGTGCCGCACAGGAGGAGGTGGCAGTGAGCGTCGGCAGAGGCTGCGGGGCTCGATTTGGCTGATTGGGGAATCAGCAGGCGGCAGGTAAGGGCGGAGCCGCAGTTCCTGCTCCCCATCCTATTCCCTTTTTCTAGGGTTGGGTACTACTACCCCGGGGCCTTGTCGCGAGTCCGGGTTCCTACTCTCTCTTGGCCCCGCCCTGCGGGGCCTTGCCCTTCTCTGGCAAAGCGCACTCGCTGGGCAGCTGTAACGCGCAGAGCAGGACCGAGGTCAGTTAATCTAATTCGCCCATTTAACAGGTCTGGAAACTCAGATTCAGAGACAAGATATGACTTGTCCAAAGTCTCGGAGATAGTTTAAGATAGAGCCCAAACCGGAACCCAAGTTTTTTGACTTCCAGTCCATTGCAGTTTGACCGCGCCGCCCTCACTGAGAAATAAAGCCTTTTCCCGGTTTTTGTAACTGCAGCTTCCAGTCCTGCAGTTGGATCCTCTTAAGTGATGCTCTAGTTGTGTGGGCCTCTCATCCAAATATGAGCGGCCCCATGATAAAGCTGCTGCTCTTTTTCTTTTCAGCGTGTTAGCCGGGAAGGGAAGTCTGTACATGGATAAAATGCTGCTCTTTACTGATAACTGACATCTGCTCGCAAATGCAAACATCCTAAGAGCAGCATTTTTGTCCAGATGAGATTTGCCACGACTTTGCTCTCAATTCATTTAACTTCTGGTGGTTTTGCAATCTGTTTCTCCCTGTCTTCTCTCCCTTCCTCCCCAGTCGGGTTTCCCTTTGGGAAACAGATGGTGACTTAGAACCTTGGGAAGAGGAGGTGTGTGCTGTGGCCTGCAATCTCCTCTAATCTGGTGGCAGATGGCCACCAGGGTTTGTGGCTACCATTGAGGGATCCAAGTACTCAGGGCTTGTGCTTGGGGTGATAGTAAAACTGTGCTTTGCTCTCTTTCCTCCCCCGTCACGGAGATAACTGCCCTCCCCCCACACACATAATTTTTTGAATTTTGTTTTACCTCAGTTTCCTGAGAGGAAAGTCTGTATGTTCAGTTGTAGTCCATTTATCATATATATCTTTTTGCTGGCATCCCTATACTTCCCCTTCCCCCACTACCCACTAACTAAAGGGGAGAGGGCCTGGCCTGGCTTCAGACTTTGTTCACTCAAATCTGGTCTGGATCTGTGCATCTGCAAGCTTTTTTTTTTTTTTCTCAGAGACAAAAGTCTTGCTCTGTTGCCCTGCTCTGGGTAGAGTGCAGTGACATCATCACAGCTCACCGCAGCCTCAAACTCCTGGGCTCAGGTGATCCTCCTGCCTCAGCCTCGCAAGCAGCTGGGACTATAGGCATGTGCCGCCATACCCTGCTGATTTTTTCTAGTTTTAGTAGAGATGGGGTCTTGCTCTTGCCCAGGCTGGTCTCAAACTCCTGACCCCAAGCAATCCTCCCACCTCCCAGTGTGCCAGGACTACAGCATGAACCACTTCGCCCTGCAAGCTTTCTGTTTACGTGTTTAGGCTGGTTGGACTTGTTTTCTAAAATGACTTCTAGCTCCTAAGGGCAATGATTGTAATAACAGTTTCTATTTCTTTCTTTATTAATCAGGAAGAATGATAGCAGCAGACACTTATTTAGTGTTATCAAATTGGCAGGAGTGTTCTTGCTGGTATTTGTAGGACAGATAGACATCTGACCTGCCTTCCCACTTCTGCATTCCTCCAGGTCATTTATTCAACAAGTATTTATTGAGTACTTCCATGAGCCAGGTATTGTGCTAAGTGCTTTATTATTTTATTTTTTTATTTTTGAGACAGAGTCTCATTCTGTTGCCCCAGCTAGAGTGCAGTAGTATCATGATAGCTCACTGCAGCCTCAAACTCCTGGGCTCAAGTGATCCTCCTGCCTCGGCCTCCCAGAGTGCTGGGATTATAGGCATAAGCCATTGTGCCCGGCCTTGTGCTAAGGGCTTTATAAACATTTCATTTATACCTTACCAAGTACAGTTGGCCCTCCATATCCATGGTTCCTCATTTGTGGACTCAACCAACCTCGGATTAAAAATATTCTGGGGATAAAGCAACATTAAGTAATAACAATACGACAATAAAAAATAATACAAACAAACAATACAGTGTGTCCTCACTTAATGTCGTCAGTAGGTTCTTAGAACTGACTTTAATCGAAATGGAGTATAACTACCAATTTTTTTTCCTCATCAGCATTATGATGTTATTTGAGGACTTTCTATACACATCATTTCATTTCTCTTAAAGTCCCAGTTTCCAAGAACCTATTGATGACGTTAAATGAGGACTTACTGTATGTATAACAACTGTTTACACAGCATTTACATTGTATTAGGTATTATAAATAATGCAGAGATGATTTAAAGTATCCAGAAAGATGTGCACAAGTTGTATGCAAATACTATGCCATTTTTTTTTATCAGGGACTTGAACATCCATGGATTTTTGGTATCCGCAGGGGGTCCTGAAACCAATTTCCGCCCCATTATGGGATGACTGTTTAGTTATAGAATCATACAGGGTTAGAGCTGGAAGGAACCTTACCATTTAATCTTGCACTCTCATTGAATGAGAAGATTGAGTCCCAACAGGGTTCAGTGATTTGCCCAAGGTCACAGAACTGCTTAGGGACAGAAAAGAACCCTAAGGAATTGGTAAATCTAGTCCTTGAGGCAGGCATTTCCTGTAGAGCTCAGGAATTCAGGAGATAGCTGAGAAGAATCTGAAAAGTAGAGAATCTGAGAAAGGATTTTTTTTTGGTTTTAAGACTAGGAGAGATAAGGTGGCATATAATGCAAGTTTATTACAAATGAAGAATGCATCTGATTTGCATGTTATTGCTATAAAAAGTATTTTAGCCAATAGGAAACTCTCCATTAGCCATAATAAGGGAATGAACAGTGATTTGGACAGTCAAAAGTCACCTAGCTTTGTTGTTGGGGTGAAGTGTTTTGTCCTACTCTTAACATTTGATTGTGGGTATCTGCTATTTTGAAAATTCATGCTTCCAGCCAAATCATGTTTTTGTTTTTTTTTTTTTTGAGACAGAGTCTCACTATGTTTCCTTGGCTAAAGTGGCATGGCGTCAGCCTAGCTCACAGCAACCTCAAACTCCTGGGCTCAAGCAATCTCCTCCCTCAGCCTCCTGAGTAGCTGGGACTACAGGCATGCGCCACCATGCCTGGCTAATTTTTTCTATATATTTTTAGTTGTCCAGCTAATTTCTTTCTATTTTTTTAGTAGAGATGGGGTCTTGCTCTTGCTTAGGCTGGTCTCAAACTCCTGAACTCAAACTATCCACCCTCCTCGGCCTCCCAGAGTGCTAGAATTACAGGCGTGAGCCATCACGCCCAGCCCCAAATCATGGTTTGAAACAATGGGAGTCCAACTCAGAGGAGGTAAAAGTTTCAGCTTTTTTTTTTCTCTTCTCTTTTCTACACTCCCCTTAATTCTTTTAGCTTCCTAGGAGGTGATGGGAATGGGCAAGTTCTTTATCCTGGTGCTGAGTTCCTACTGAATTGTCTTTTTTTCTCTTTCTCTGTAGGCCTTGTCTTCTGGGTTTCTTTTAGCCTCAGGACTTACAGGGCTTGTTGAAGGAGGTAATTGTTTTCTTTGAAAGGCCTTCTAAGATGAGCCAGGGTGCAAGGAGAGTACCATGCTCCAGTTACTGAATTGAAACCATCCCTACAGTGGAGCAGCCTCCTCCAGTTTCTGCTGGGTTTTAAGCTACCTGTTAAATAAGTCAGTGGAGTTTTCAAGGACAAAGCAGCACTCCCTGGCTGCCTTGGGGAAAATCAGGTAATTTCTTTTCTGGTAAAAGACTTTAATCTAAAGAATTAATGATGAAACTATCATCAAAGGAATATTTTAGAGCATCTGTGCCTTCTGATCTGGTCATTGCCTAGGCAGCTCATCTCCTCCCATGGCTGTTGGATGGGGTAGAAACTGCAGAGAGGAGATGGAGGCATTGCAGGGGAGCCATGAAAGGGCTAAAGAACTGGGAAGACTGGTTGGGAACCTTCAGGCCAAGGGCAGCAACTGCAGAGGTTCTTGAGTGTCTACCTAGAGCAAGGCAGGAGAGACTCTTGGCTGAGAGGGCAGGCCCTGAGGTCTTCAGGTTGGTGTCTCCCTTCCACTGCTGGCGTCTCCTTCCTGTGGTGTGCTGCTCTGAATACCTGAAGTCATCTTGGCTACCTTATCCTTGGGTTGGGGCTGGGAGTGGAATTGGAGACAAAGCATCTTAGGTCATGCAAGGGGTAGCCGACTGTTCTGACTAGAGACAGGGACTCTCGTGCTGCTAGGTTGAGTCTGCTGGCCTGTAACATCAGCCCAGAGGGAGCATCAAGGAGTATCTTTGCCAAGACTCAAATAGCATCATAGATACAGGTGCAGGATCCACATGCTGTGTACTCACTCCCCCACTAGCTGTTCTTTGGTGAAGAGCAATTGTTAGGAAGTACAGCAAGGG
This sequence comes from Avahi laniger, assembly GCA_963575035.1. Taxonomy (NCBI): domain Eukaryota; kingdom Metazoa; phylum Chordata; class Mammalia; order Primates; family Indriidae; genus Avahi; species Avahi laniger. The sequence continues at coordinate 35,715 of CAUYSK010044914.1, read as the reverse complement.
GTCAGGGCAGGCAGGATACATCAGGAAACCTCTGCTACAGTGGCCATGCCCAGAGACAGAGTGGGCAACTTTGTCCATGGTCCACCCAAAGGTCAGCCTACGCAGACAACTTCAAAGACTGCTTTGATTTGGGGCTGCTTGCCTCTCACCTCCTACCGTGGCCCTTTCCTCTAGCTCTAGGTGTGCTTTTTTTTTTTTTTCTTGAGATAGGGTCTTGCTCTGTTGCTCAGGCTAGAGTGCAGTGGCATCATCATAGCTCACTCCAACCTTAAATTCCTGGGCTCCAGGGATCCTCCTACCTCAGCCTCCCAAGTAGCTGGAAGTACAGGCTTGAACCACCAAACCCCGCTAATTTTTTTATTTTCTTTTTTTGTGATGGGGCCTCACTATTGACCAGGCTAGTCTCTAACTCCTAGTCTCAAGCGATCCTCCGACCTTTGCCTCCCAAAGTTCTAGAATTACAGATATGAGTTGCCACACCCAGCTTGATTTTGCTGTTTCTTATAGAGATGAAGTCTAGCTATGTTGTTAAGGCTGGTCTTGAACCCCTGGCCTCAAGTGATCCTCCTGCCTCAGCCTCCCAAAGTGCTGGGATTACACGTGTGAGCCACTGTACCCGCCTAGGCGTGCAAATCCCTGGATTTGCGGATTTGCTGTGCACCCACATGCTGTGATGTAAATACGATTCCAGTGATGTGGTTGGGAAATTGGCACTAGACTGTCTGTGGATAAGTGAAGTGACCTTCCTACTTCCCACAGCTGGTGACTGTCCTAGCTGGGTGTTAGTCTTAGGTCTTTGCCCTCCAAGCAGTGCTCTGGACCTTCCCACTAGTAGGGCAGGGAGGGACAGGACTCAGGCTGGGTTCTCACAAGGGTGTGCTCTTCCAGGAACCATGAGGGGCCAGCGGAGCCTGCTGCTGGGCCCAGCCCGCCTCTGCCTGCGCCTGCTTCTGCTTCTGGGCTACAGGCGGCGCTGCCCACCTCTGCTCCGGGGCCTGGTACAGCGCTGGCGCTACGGCAAGGTCTGCCTGCGCTCCCTGCTCTACAACTCCTTTGGGGGCAGTGACACCGCTGTTGATGCTGCCTTTGAACCTGTCTACTGGCTGGTGGACAACGCGATCCGCTGGTTTGGGGTGGTGAGTGATGCCCAGGGAACAGGAAAAGGGGTGTTTGGGGGAGCAGAGGAACATGTCTCTGATGGACCCACCCTAGGTTTTGAAGGCCAACCCCTACCCCCAGGGAAATTCCTGAGTCTACCTGATACAGCTGTCTCACTGTGTCTATCTGACCTCACTGGTGTCAACAGGTGTTCGTGGTGCTGGTGATCGTGCTGACGGGCTCCATTGTGGCCATTGCCTACCTGTGTGTCCTGCCCCTCATCCTCCGAACCTACTCAGTGCCACGACTCTGCTGGCATTTCTTCTATAGTCACTGGAATCTGATCCTCATCGTCTTCCATTACTACCAGGCCATCACCACTCCACCTGGGTACCCACCCCAGGTGGGTCCCCACAGGGGAATGGGGGAGGGGGAGTTGAAGGCTATGGGAGCTAGTCCCAGGAGTGAGGGAGTGTGCCTTAGTGTCGTTTGAGGTACATAACTGGCGCTGTCACAGTTGTCATGACGCTCTTCTCCCATTGCACAGGGCAGGAATGACATTGCCACGGTCTCCATCTGTAAGAAGTGCATTTACCCCAAGCCAGCCCGAACGCACCACTGCAGCATTTGCAATAGGTGGGTCTTGGCTTTTCTCCATGAACCCCCGCTGTGACGCTTCTGCTGTAGCCCTAGGGCAAAACCTAGACTTGAAGTTTGCTAAGATATGTATGAAGCACCCATCATGTCCCAGGCAATGTCCCATCTCCTGACACCTTGTTCTTAGGATGGTCCTGTGAGTTAGGCATTATTACCACTTGTGGCAGCTGGGTTCACAAAGATGAGTTACCTTGTCCAATAGCATACAGCCAATAAACCACACAGCTGGGTCTGAAGCCAGGCCTGGCTGTCTTCAAGTCTGTGCCCTTTCCACCTCAGCAGGATGCTGGGCCTTGTAGGAAAGGATTGGCACTGACATCTCAAGAATCTTGGCCACCGTAACACAGCCTGTGTCCCTCCCTCACAGGTGTGTGCTGAAGATGGATCATCACTGCCGTATCCTTTTGCTTTCTCTTCTGAGACCTTCTTTAGCTCCAGAGCGCAATGGGCTTATAAGGAGTTAGTAGGAGAGGTGTGGGGCTGACCATCTCCTTGGGGAGCAGGAGGCTCACAAGACTTTGGCACATACCTTCTTGGAGCAAGGAATCATCTAACAGCTCTTTCTTCTGTAGACTGTTGTGCTAACAGCTGTTGGATGGGAAGAGATATTTGGGCTTCTCTGGTGGTCTACTGGGTGTGTCAGATGGAACCATGGGTCCCCTTCTGCTGTCCCGTACAGATGTCTGGCTAACCTCAGCTAGGCTGAAGTATTGGCAGATTCATTTTACTGCAGGATTTCAGTTTCTGTGATTTCCTGGTGGGACTTAAGGGCTCTAAAAAGCTTAGAACACTTTCACCTCAACTTCAGGAAACAGTCCCATATTTTCCTGCCTTTGGAAAATAGTTCTTGGTGACTGGAAGAAGCCTGAGGCTTGGGTGATGTCACCACGAACCAAAGATGAACCAGAGAGGCCTGGACACACCCTGAAATTGTGTTTGATCTTGTCCTTAATCATTCTCCCACCAGCGTGGTTGAACAATTGCGTGGGCCACTATAATCATCGGTACTTCTTCTCTTTCTGCTTTTTCATGACTCTGGGCTGTGTCTACTGCAGCTATGGAAGTTGGGACCTTTTCCGGGAGGCTTATGCTGCCATTGAGGTGAGCTCAGTTAGGAGCAGGGCGGCTTCATAGTGCAGAACTGTGGGGTGTGGAACCTGTCCCTAAGGATGGGGCTGGTAGCACCCCCATTCTAGAGGCCTGAGAGTATAACCAGCACTGTTTTCCATCCCCTTAGAAAATGAAACAGCTCGACAAGAACAAACTACAGGCGGTTGCCAACCAGGTGGGCTGTCCCTGCCCCACTGCCTCCTGCTGCTCAGGCCTGGGGGTGTAGAGTTGCTCAGGCGACTGGGACCGACCTGCTAGTTTAGTTGTAGAGGCTGGCTCAGAGGCCACAGTAGATGGGATCAGGAGTGTTCAGGGAGGCTGTCTGCAATGGGTAGAGTAAGTGGCCTGAGGGCAAGCTGGAAGTCCCTGGTATGACAGTCTTCGGCTATCTATCCCACAATCACCTTCTCTCTGGGCTGAGCAAGCAGTCTGCCTTGGTGACGGCCTGAGCAGCAAGGTGTCTATGTTAGTCTGTGTAATGGGGTTCCAGGGGACAGAAATCAGGCTAGACCAGTCTGATCATCCCTTGCTCCTGGTCCATCCACATCTGGATCACCCTCGCCCCCCAACTCCAGTGCCTTTTGGGACTCTTTAATCTGCTGAGCACATCTTGGGCTCATAGGATTGTATCCCTGCTGTCCTTTCGTAGTCTTTAGTGGAACTCCGGGTTCTCCCCCTCCAGTCAGTACATTCTGGGTGTGGTCTGGTCCCTCTTGGGGACATAGCCACACAGAGGAGTTCCAGCTGGGGATTGGAGAGGCTTCCCCTGGAGCCCCATTGGTGTTGTCAACGTGAAGGCTCAGGGTCAGCTCCTCCTGTGCTTTGCCATCTTGTCCAGACCTGTTCTGCCCAGTGTTTGTCCACATGATGCTGCCGCTGGGCTTGGTCCACCCATCTGGCTGCTGCCCTGACTCCTCTGTGGCTTTTATCCCCATTTTCTCTGCCTGGGTTTGGATCACTTCTGCCTGTAGATGCTGGGGGCTCTGGTGCCAGTTGATGGAGACCAACAGAGCAAATGAGTCAGGCTTTGCTGTTTTCTTTTTCTAGACTTATCACCAGACCCCACCACCCACCTTTTCCTTTCAAGAAAGGATGACTCACAAGAGTCTTGTCTACCTCTGGTTCCTGTGCAGGTATTTAATTCTCATTTTTGATAGTTTTAAGGGAAGGGCAGCTTCAGAAAAACCTTCAGGTGTCCACATATAGGCAGGAACCCATCCCTAAGTGAACTGCCACTGTTCACCTGGTCTAATTTATGTTGGCAGAGTCTGCACTTAATTTTCTTCAGCATTTTGGGGCAAGGAACATTAAGAATACTAGTACTGCTTGTTAGTAAGCACAAGGATAAAAGCATATGTTTGTTATGTGCCAAGGTAAATTAAACTCCTTATTTTATTGCATCCTCATAGCACCTACCTAAAGGGTAGGTGGCTGTATTTATAGATGAGGAAAACTGAACATTAGAGAAGTGGAGCGACTTGTTCCATGATACAGAGCTAGGAATGGTAGAGCTGGCATTTGAATTTCATGCCATCCCATTTCCATCTCCAGTGTTTTTACTACTCCCCACTATCTCCCAAGCATGGGTATGAGACAGGGTCTTTCTCCCAGGCTGGAGTACGGTGGCATGATCATAGCTCACTGCAGCCTCAAACTCCTGGGCTAAAGTGATCCTCCTGCCTCAGTCTTCCAAGTAGCTGGGACTACAGGTGTACACCACCATGCCTGGCTAATTATTTTTATTTTTTTGTAGAGACAGGGTCTCACTATGTTGCCCAGACTGGACTGGAACTCCTGAGCTGAAGTGATACCCCTTCCTTAGTCTCCAGAATAGCTGGGATTATAGGCATGAGCCACTGTGCCTGGCTGATGCTGTTTGTAGACGTAGTGAAGTAAAAGTTCACCTAGGATGCATGCAGGAAAATGAGGAAGACTTGGGCAGAGGGGTTGCTACCCAGTTGTTGGTTAACTCTATTTCAGAACTACTTCCTCCAGCCCTCTCAAAACTTCCCACCATTCTTTGCCTCTCTTTCTTAGTTCTGTGGCACTTGCTCTGGGTGCCTTAACTTTATGGCACGCTGTTCTCATCAGCCGGGGAGAGACTAGCATCGAAAGGCACATCAACAAGAAGGAGAGACACCGGCTACAGGCCAAGGGCAGAGTGAGTAAGGTTGAGGGCTTGGGGTGGTTGGGCAGGTGGGTAACTGAACCTGCCCTCCTGCAGACAGAGGCCATGGTCAGGACCCACTAGGGCAAGCACCATAAAAGGCCAGAACTTGCCTACCTGAGCTTTAGCTTTGTCAATTTCGTCTCAAAGATTAGGAGGGGATTAAGTAGAAAAGGTTTGTAGAAACACATGTTTTTCTTGGCTCTAGGTATTTAGGAATCCTTACAACTATGGCTGCTTGGACAACTGGAAGGTATTCTTGGGTGTGGACACAGGAAGGTAAAGTAAGATACAGAGCTCTGTGACAAAGATGATGTTCTGTACTTGTGAACACTTGAAATGTGGCTGGTGTGATCAAGGAGTTTTTAATTTAATTTCATTTTCACTAATTTAAACAGCCACATGTGGCTAGCAGCTACTGTCTTAGCATAGTTCTAGACACTAGGAGTAGAGATAATTGCTCATTTGAGCCAAACAGGTTTGAGGCCAAAACTGTGTGGTTCTAAGTAACAGATGAAACTTCAAGATGACTAGAGTAGAATCCTAAAAGGCTGTTCTCAGGAAAGGACCCCTAGGTGTAGGACATAGTGGCCACCAGTCACCTCTCACTTGTATGGCAGTGTCTGGAGTTCAAGCCAACAATTTGTGAGATTGAAATACTCTATTTGTGACAGAGGTCCTAAGACAATAAATGGAACTCTCTCAGCCTGAGACAACAGAAAACCCTTTTCAAATTGCAGTTACCAAGGCAGTAACAATAAAATGACTGAGTACCCTGCCCTATCCCCACCCCCTTTCTCATTACACTCCTGCCAGTCACTGTGCTGGCAGTGATCCCTTAGCTTAGCTCGAAACCTCTAAAGGTCTTCAGGGCACCAGAGAGTACATTTAGTGGACAAAATAAAAGAAATTAGAACTTTTGTTACCTTTGTGATTGCTGCCAAGGTAGCTTCAGGATACCTTGATATATGCTTGCTGAGGAATGAGGACCAGGAAGGACCAAGAACTTTTGGAATTCAGACATTTCTATCTTCTCTTCTAGGCACTGGCTTACCCGGGTGCTATTACCTTCTAGCCACCTGCCTCACGGGAATGGAATGAGCTGGGAGTCCCCTCCCTGGGTGACCGCTCACTCAGCCTCTGTGATGGCAGTGTGAGCTGGACTGTCAGCCATAACTTGAGCATTCATTCTGCTTCCTATGTTGTCTTAAGGACCAAGGGCAGCTTTTCTTGGAATCGGTGATCAAAAAGAGCCAGTGGGCCTGGCTTAGAGTACCAGGCAGGGACAACTAAAGGACCAACCTTTTGGCCACTGCAGAAGACACAACGTGAAGAAATCTGAGGACTGGCATCCTTTTACTCAGGCAAACAGAAGTTCCAGGCCCAGACTAGGGTCAGGCCACTGCCTTGCCCAGTGCTGACCCTGGCCCCGCCTGGTTATAGCACCTCTTAGACTTGCTGTCTGAGAAAACACCTGACTGGTACAGCTGAGATCCCAGCTTCTCAAAAGGGCAGAGTTACCAGACCTGCTGCTGAGGTCACTGCCACTTCTCATATGCTGCTGAAGGGAGCAAAAATAAAGGTATTTGATTTTTAACAACATGCAGCTCCTCACTCTTTGCCTCACTGTAGGGCAGGGAGGGGGAAAGTCAAGGTCATGGCCTAGTGAGTAGATGTTCTGGTCATGTCTCCTATGCCCAGAAGAATTCTTGGCTACTCCCTATCATTACTGTTCTTCTAGCTTAGGCCAGTGATACCTCTGGTTATGTGCTACAGAGGCGTTGTGGGTGGGGGAAATATCTGACAGTCAGCCCCATACCGAAAGAAATCTTTATTCTTCAGCAGGCACACACACCCCTACCACCCCTGGTCCTCAGGGCCACACTTGTCTGCATTCACTCCTCAGCAGCATATCTCCTTCTCTCCGGCATATAAATGGAAGAGCCCCACGACCCTAGATCTTTCTTCAAACATAAGTAGCCTCACACTCAGTTACTTCACAATCCATTAGAAATCAGGACTCCCATGTTTCTTGCACAGCCATGCGACAGAGGCCCAGCATTTGTGCAGTGGGAAAGGCAGTCAGAGACCAGTGGTCTCCCTGCCTTGGGCAAGATGGCTCGATAGTTAGTAATTCCAGGTAAGATTGTCTGTTAGAATAGTTGAGGCCAGGACCAAGGGCTCAGCTACCAGGGCTCCCCAGCAGAAACCTGTAGCAAAAAATGTTGGCAACATCAGTGGTGAGGCTTACCTCAGCCCCGTTTCTCCCCACGACGTAAAAACTCACCACTCTCCTCTGGCTGACACTGCTTCCTTGCGTACCAGTCTCTTCTTGTCATCCAGGGGTTTGGCTAAGGCCCGGATCACCTGTGGTTTGTACGGCAGCAGCTGTGGAGTCAGAAGAGATAATCTTGGCCTTGCTCATCCAAGGCAACCAAAAGTGCCACTTCTCTGTCTATACAACTAATACTCTGAAGAAAGCAAAATGTGTCCTATTTTTTAGTGATTCCAGGAAATGCTAAGTGGCAGATAGCCACTCTATTACAGGGTAGTCAGGATTTACTGGATCCATTCTGGGTCTAAGGAAAAAATCCTTGCCTATCTGTACCTTGTAGTTCATATCGATCCCATAGCAGGGTGGTCAACCCCACTTGACTAAGGCAGAAAGGTACTTACCTAGCTTTTCTAAGAAGTTCGCAGACCAGGGAGGGCTACTGAGGACTTACCACAGGGGTGGGCAGGCGAGTGAGGGCGTGCATACACTGCAGTGCAGCAATCCGGACAGCCTGGAACATAACCGTAAGGAGGTGAGGGGACACCCGAGGAGAGATGTTGGTGCAAATGAGTTGCTGGGGCTCAACACACCATGGAAGGGCTAGAGGTGAGGTTCAGAAACTTGGTGACGAGGGTGTCAACGTGAAGACTCATGACTTGGGGTGCTTCCAGTAGAAGAGGCTGAAGGCAGCTGAGGGTGGAGAGCTGTACAATACAGTCAGGGCAGGACAGGGCCTCCAGCAGCAAGGAAAGGAGCTAAGAGGCAATGGGAAAGGTAGGGGATGACCACGCTGTGATGATCCTGGCTCTCCTCCCCTTTCTAGCCCCAGCGGGGGAAGAGCAGCTTTCTCCCTTGTGGGGCTCTGACTGCAGGACTTACTGTGGGCAGCTCTGGCAAGAGCACAGGCTTGGGCAGCCTGTTAAGTACGTGAGACAGACCCTTTAGGTAGTTTGGCTTCACATCTGTAAAAAATGGAAAAGCTTAGGGGAGAAACTGGGCTTAGACATACAGCTTGAGAATTCAACTCCAATCTCTGATGAGGCTGAGATATCAGCCTACAAAGAAGTAGGGAAAAAAGAGCCCCTCAAGCTCAGAATAAGGAAGATATGCCCATCAAAGGAAAAAGTGGGATAATCTACAAGTTTAGCTTTCTAGGACAGACCACACTTTAGCTCTAAAAAAGCACACGGGTCCTAAATTATTCTAGGCAATGTGGCTAAGCAAAGGAGAGGTCTATATATTTGCAGCCTTTCAGACTCTCCTCACCTTGGGGAGCAGCATGGAAGCCCTGCACCAAAGCAGGCACATTATCTGTGAAGAACCGCTGGCGGAACATGATCCGCACTTCCGCGTGGCCGGCACGAGTCAACACATCAGTGCAGTCAGACATGAGCAGTGAGAAGCCATCAGCTGCTGCTGGGCCTAGTTCTGGATCACTCAGGAGGCCCATGAGCTGGAGAAAAAAGAGGGCCTTTGAGGGGCATCGGGGGAGAAAGAGAATCAACAGGGAAGTCCTGTTTAGGTCCTAGTTTCTTCTGTCGCCAAAAAGGACTTACCCGGGCTGTAAGGCAGGAGCTGAGAGGATGGTATCTAAGCACTAAGGCCTTTGTTACCTGTAATTGGGGGGGGGGAGAGAGAGTCGTCAGGGCATGATACTCAAACCCCAGAACCCTGAGATGCAGATGCTTCTGGCTCAGGGTCAAATAGGGACACTTCATTTAACCAGACATAACTCTTAACAAGAATCCATTCTGACTCCTCACCCAGAGAAGCAATGTGAAGGCCTGACTACGACAGGGCCCAGAGCCCAGGCCAGCCTCCACTTTGTCCACAGCCAGCTGTAGGAATTCATCAAGCTGCTGCCCTGAAAAGGAGGGAGGAAATGCTGATGCAAAGGCTACACATTTTTTCTTTAACAGAGGAGGTAAACAATTTAAGTGCAGAGCTCCCTGAGGGCTGACAGGAAGGGACAGTATCATTTTGTCAACATAGGACACCAACATGAGATGCCTGGTGTTCTCAAAATGCAGGGGTGCTGCCCTATGAAAAGAGAGGGTTGTCTACTTCCAATAAAAAATTATCCATCTTAGCCCCACAGTAGGGAATAGGATGGTGGAACCAGATAGAGCATTCTCCTCACAGTCCCTTCTCTTCTCAGGTATGGTGATGCTTTGCTCAACACTGGTCTTGCGTAAGGGTTGTTCCAGGACAGTGTTTGGTCAGCTAACGCCCTGTTATGTTATTACAAGCTCTTTTTTTTTTTTTTTTAAAAAGAGAATGAGGACTGAGCTTGAAGATTTCATCTGTAGTTGATCCCAGGAGACTGTGACCCTGTCTCCTCCCAGTACCTGCAGGGTGCTTGTTGAGGAGTCCCGCAAAGCACTTGGCGGCAGCGGTGGAGGAGAAGGGGCAGCTGTGGCAGCAGCTCAGCTCCGTCAGTTCCCGCATGAGTTGATTCAGCTGAGGGATTTCCACCTACAGAGTAACTGGCTATGAAATGGACCCAGAGAATACTTGAACTCCAAGAGATACATGGTACCAAGGGGCAGCAGGGACCAGGATGGATGAGAACTAACTTCTACGGTCGGGGAAGTAAAAGATCAGCCGAGTTTGTGGCAAATTTCAGCCCAGAGGTCACCTGGGATCCACCTTCCCCTGTCAGGGTTAAACAAGGGTACTCCCCAAATTGTGTGCTTACTTACATTTCGAGGGAGAGAGCAGACAAAGGCCATAAGCAGTGCAACCAGCCGCCTCTGCCCTGAGGGGCCGTCCTATAAAGGAAGAGGAGCCCTATCAAGCCTGCCCAGCCAGCAACAGGCTTGTCTGCCCCTCTACTCATCCGTATTAGCTCTAAAAAAATAAGCTTGAAAGACATAAATTCCAAGATTCTCCCCTGTCTGATCCATCAGACTGTCACCTGGAATGGCTGGAATCTGCTTGGGAAGCTGTTTTCAGGCAGAAAGGAGACGTTGCCATCCAAGAAGAGGGGCACAATGCGGGTGACACTCTGGGCAGCTAACCTGGGGGCAGAGTACTAGGTATTATCAAGGAGCTAGGTTTCTAGAGCAGTCCTCCCTGCCACAGCAGTGCTTTTCAATCAGGGGTTCACATTAGGGTCAAGTTAATGGGATAGGCCCTGATCATTTATACATTTAATAAGTATTAATTTGGCACATATTATGTGTTAGGAAACCATTCCCATTCTAGGCCCTGGTGGTACAGCAGTGAGCCAGATAAATCAAATCCCTATTCTCTTGGAGCTTACAATCTAGTGAGAGGAGAGAGAGAGAGAGAGAGAGAGAGTGTGTGTGTGTGTGTGTGTGTGTGTTTGAGACAGAGTCTTATTCTGTCACCGTGGCTAAAGTACAATGGTACCATCGTAGCTCACTGCAACCTCAAACTCCTGGGCTCAAGCGATCCTCCTACATCAGCCTCTTGAGTAGCTGAGACTACAGGTGCAAGCTACCATACATGGCTAATTTTTTGTATTTTTAGTAGAGACAGGATCTTGCTCTTGTTCAGGTTGGGTCAATGTATGTTTTTAAAATGCTTCACAGGTAATTCTTATGCCCATTGGTAGCTAAGAACCATTGGCCCCTGGCCTACCCATCCCCACAGTCCATGGTATTAAGAGCCCCTTCCTTTTACTTTGTCAGAAAATCTTATAAAAACAATTAACTGCCTCCCCATTTAAATATGACAAGGCAGCCATTTGTTGCATCTTCCAAAGAATTCTATCCTTCTCCCTGGGTTTAAGCCACATCCGTGGTCATACTCACTCAGGGCTTAGGTGGGTGGTGGCAGTACCAATAACAGACACCATGGCAGCCAAGACCTCATCCTCCAACAGCACTTTTCTCAGAACTGAGGGCTCCTTCTCTGCCAAACCAAAGCAAAACACACACACAATCACAAGGCCATGACTATGGTTCAAAGATCCAAATGATTAGGTCCTGCAGTCGTGATTCTGGGGCTGACACTAGCCACAACAGCAGCAGTTTTTTATCTACCCTCTGGTAGTGCTGTAGTCCTGAGAAACAGCCAGGTACTAGAAAACCAGGAGTGGTCTAACCTGGGCCTCCACAGAGCTTTTGAGAACTTTGTGCACAGTCCTTAGACTAGGAAACAGTGGGAAATAAGAATAGCTAATATGGATGTTCTTAACTAAGAAATAGTAACACTGGTCTTTAAAAAAATTTAAAAATAAACATGGATTCGTCTTCATGGGCCCTTATTATTTATAGCAACTATCACATACTGAGCACTTGCTGTGTGGCAGGCATTTCACATTCTTTATTTAATCATTACCAATTATCCTGCGATGGAGATATTACTATTTATCCCCATCTTACAAGTGAGGAAACTCAGGCTTAGAAAGGCTGGATATCTTCACCTAAGATACCAAGTGATAGAGTTGAGGATGAAACCCAACCAGATCTGCTTGACTCCAGGGTCCAATACCAACTAAATTAATTACATAGCAGTCAAAGGGAAAAAAGGCGTGCATCTTCTCAAACGCTTTTAACACTAATTAACAGTGTTAACTAGTTTGGTTCCTGCCATTGGTCAGGCTGGCACTCTGCTATGAAGTGAAATCTCACTCACGGGACAAAGGATTCAAAGTAAGCCTCAGATGGTCTGAGGTGCAGTACCACCAAGACCCAGAGGGTGGCAGTGCTGTGCAACACTAGCGGAAGGCAGAGTTCCCAGAGGCCAGGAAGGAGGAAATGTGGAAAGTTACCTGGCATGGAAGCCTGCACAGCCAAGGCAAGCAGGCACGGTATGGCTGTCTGGTGGAAATACCAGCAGCTCTCAGGGTCCGGCTGGCATTTCTCCGCCACCTGTTGGAGGCTTTGACAGACAGCAATGACTTCACTGGACTGTGCAACCATATTCCCTGTTGGTGAAAAAGTAAGTGTTCTCTGTAAGGTTTGCTTAAAACCACTTCCAGGTATTTCCAATACAGCAGATGGGAAGAACAGTCAAAGAAGAATGACTGAAGAGGCCAAGAATGTCTTATTAAAGAGCTGAATCATTTTATTCTCTTAGCAGCTCTTTTTCATCTGTTCAGACTGCATAGCTGAGATCTGCTCTGCCAGGCTCTGCAACATAAGTATTCAGATACATTCTCTCCTTTATTTTCATAACAACCCTAGAAGTATCATTTCCCCCACTTTACAGAGGACACTGGAGGTGCAATGAAATGATCAAGGGTTTTTCCAGGGTCACAGTAAGTGCAAAGTTAGGAATCAAGCCCAAGTCAGACCCCAAACCTAGCGTTCTTTCTACTATGTGACAGCTGCTGGAGCGACCACTGTCGACCTGCATCTACCCCCGAGGGCTGGGCGGTCCTAAGCATGGAGCTCAGGCTGGTGAGGACCCATGGTGATCATTCGTACTTTCCCAGTAGCAGTAGCTGCTGTCACTTTTGCCTTGGGGCAGTGTTTCTCAAACTCAAAGGTACCTGAGTTACCTGGGGATCCTGTTAAAATGCCAGTTGTGACCAATGAGGGACTGAGATTCTGTACGTCTAACAAGCTCCCAGATGGTGCCCACGCTGCTTTTTGACAGATATTTTGAGCACCATAGCCTTAGAGTGGTGCTTCTCAATTCTGACCCCACATGAAAATCACCTGAGCACTCTAACAATTACTGTTGCCCAAATCCCATCCCTCCTCAGAGACTGATTCAGTTGGACCCAGGCATCAGTACTTTTAATAAAGGTTTTCCATGTCACTCTTACGTATAGCTATGGTTAGAACCATTGCTTTAGGAGTGTCAACTCCAAACTCGACTATAGCTCCCCATTCAGCCCAGCTCCTTGGGTATTATTCCTGGTAGTTACCTTTGTTCACCTGCCAGAGATGCTGCAGCAGCAGAGGCAGCGTCTCCTTAACAATGCTGGGATGTGTTGACACAGCTGACAAGGCCTGCAGACAGCGCAGATGCCGGGGGCATTTGGTGGGCCCATCCCCTCTAGTCAAATCTGATTCTCCTGAAAGCAACCCAGGAGACAAGCATGAAGGCTTCAAAGCCTTGCTGGGAAGGGTAAGCCACAGAAGATTAAAGATGCATACCTGTGCGCAGCTCCTCAGCAAGCCTGGGTACTAGGTGGCTGCTGAAGGCCACAGGATAGAGAGTGGCCAGGGTTCCCGATGCTTCCAGTGCGGCCACCCTGCTGGGGGCACAGAACAGATAAGCTTTGGCCGAGCCCTGGCCCATCATTCTCCTGTCTAGGCCTGACATTAGGCAGATGCAGGAGTGTAGGCTCCTGAGGCCTCCTTGCTAAAGAGTAGGACTCAAGTACCTAAACCACTGAGTTGTACAGGTCTTCTTAAAGCACCCCAAAAAGAGGCAGTTCCACATCACTCCAACTGGTTAGCAGCCAGAGCCTAACACAGAGCCACTTCCCTAAGGAGAGCCAGTGGTCAGAAGCACAGAGCTCTGGTCCTTGCTTGATCTGTTGCTACTAATACAGAGGCAGGGAACAGCTTGTGCTCTCTTTCGCTGCTTTAGATTCTCACCAACTCTGGGAATCCTCCTCCAGGAAGCTCAGTCTGTACAGGTGACCTACAGCCAGCTCCAAGTCCCCAGAAGATAGGAGATCTGTAGTTAGAAGGGAACATGAACCTTATCTTTCTTTCCCTGCAACCAACACAACCCTTCCAAAAACCCTATTAGAAAGCCCAATCATCAGAGTTGCAGTCAGAACAGGGAATTACTGCTCTTAACACAGAAAATTGCAAGGAAGGGACCAAAACCCTCATCTTCTTTCTTTCCCTTAAGAATGTACCTGGCTGAGCACCTAAGACTGTGAGTGTACGGATGCCAACAAGCTGAAGTTGGGTGCTGGGGTCCGTTAGGGCCATGAATACCAGTGAGCACAGCTGGTCCTTGAAGCCACTCAGAGGCCTTTGATCTAGGGAGAGACAAACCAGGTTAAAAGGAAGCCCTAACATTCAATATCCCTGACTCAGCTATGATGCAAGGACAATGTGGGCCAGATTTAAAGAGCTTAATCCATGGGGTATCCAAGGAAGCATGTTGGGGAAAAAAATAAACATTTCATCCATTAAGCGTTCTCTTGTGCTACAACCTCAGAACAACAGGACCACTGACCTAGCTACTACATAGCACTCTGCCCTGCTATCCTTTGTAGGCGACGGTGCTCAACAGCTCCCGGGATACCACAACTGGAAGGTAACCTCACCTTTGTCGTCATAGCTCCATTTCTGCTGCAGCTTCAAGAAACCCAGGATCATTTCAAGGATTGTCCGCCGCTGGTTGCTCTGTAATGTTTCAAGGAGTACTGGAGTCAAAGAATATTTTAAAGGATTTCAATCCTGCTATTTTGGAAGTTGGGAGAATTATCCTTTTATGTAAGAGTCAGGGAAAGAGTGAACAAGAGAACCAGCAGCAACTAATGGGAGCAAAACCCACCATCTCCTGTCTGTGCCCAAGTTAAAAAGCCCAGCTCGCTCTCTCTGAGAAAAGCATTCTGGAACCCAAGTCCCATCATTTCCCCCGAAGATTCCACTCCCTTACCTGACCGTGCTTGTGGAACTGTTCCAGCAGTAAAGGCAACACGTTGCTAGTGATGTGGTCACAGGCCCGGGCAGATGCACCTGCAGCTGCCTGCAATAGTTTGGCACTAGGCCACACCAGTTTCATGTCCGGCTCACACAGATGGTGCCTGCAGTCTAGAGAGGCAGCACATCACAGACCTGGGAAGTAGGCCAAATGTTGCCTGATTCCCCTACCATCCAGACAGGTTGGAGACTGAGACCTGGGACAGTCTGCTAGCAGTTACCACTCAAATTGTCTTCAATTCAAAGTAGGGCTGTAGCCCCTGAACCACTGAACACATGGGGGCTACACATGAAAGGTCAGTGACCCTTAAGGAATGTTATCTCTATTGTGCTTACTCCCCTTCCTGGCTGCCATGGCCCCGTTACCCTGTAGGATGTTGCTAAGGAAGGAGTCAAGGAGGTCCTCGGCATCAGCCCTCAGCACAGAGCGAGACAAACACGCAGTCAGGGAGTGGAGGGCCGCCAGGCCCTCTGCCTCCACCCGCTCGCTTGCCGTCTGGAACACCTGTCGGGGAGGGATCCCATGGCTACTGACGTGAGCCTGCACCAGATGAGACCCCACCCAGCCACTGCCTATTTCCTTGGGGGAGGGGGAGGATTGAGAACTTCTAGGGCACAGCAATGGAAATTAACACCCCAACTGAACGTCTTCTCAACTGCTATATTCTCACCAAGTCCTTAGTCTCACTCAGGATTGAGGTATATACTTTTACAGAAACAGAATGCCAACCATGAGGAGTGGCTGTTGGGATCCCCTATCCTAACTCTCTTTCTCCCCTTCTTTTTTAGCATGGTGCCAGAGGCACCATGACCAACACTCCTTGCCATGGAAGCACAAGAAGTGGGCGATGTGCAAGATGGTCAAGGGCTCTCACCAAGCAGCTGACCCTCACATAGGAACTCTCTCTCGTCACTCAACTAGAATTCTGTCCCCTTGTTTGCTACTGAATAACCTTTGGTCCTGGGGACAACAGAGGGAAAAGGACAGGGTGCATTATTTCCCCTCATGCCTGACAACTGGCAGTTAACAGTAGTGAGTTTCTCTAAGTAACACTCACCTCTCTGCGAATAGAAGACCAAAGACTGGGGAGGAAGTCCTTCAGTTCCTTCTGTCCATACCCAGCACAGCAAGCATTCTGCCAAGGAAACTGCAGGTATCAGCTATCTACACGCTCAGACATCCTAGGATACACAGGCACCTCAGCACAATGGCACCTGAAGGAGCCTGGCTCTCAGCAGAAAACCTAGCAGGATTTCATAACAGTCCTACCCAGGGCACAGAGAAATAGGAACTTACCCTGACAAATAAAAAAGAAGCATAAAGAGGGAGCCCTTTCCTCAGTTACCACTCAGTTACTACAGGACAATATGTAGCTAGCAGCTTTAGGTCAACAGATGGGCCCAGATGCTCGGTATCCTTCCTTTGAGGCCCATGAACTCTCCCCTGGGTGTCCAATAATCTATATCCTTTATCACTCCTAACTTGTCTAAAGGCAGTTGGATCCTGCAAGGAGAAAAATCACTCACCAGAGTCTGCAGAGAATCCAGCTTGGCACTCAGAATCTCGGAATCCACTTTCTCAATCAGCAGGGGCAGCAGGAACTGCGGTGGAGAGGAAAGATCTTAAGCCTGAGATGGGTAATGTCTCTGCCACATCAAGGTCAACTATGTCCTTACTGCCACCAGTCCCCAGGGGCAGGTGCTACATCAAGGAGCTATACTCAAGTCAGGAGTTGTAACTGTTAGCTAACCTTCCTGCAAAGTTGTTGCTAGAGCACCAATTACCCGGAAAATGGGCAAGTTGGCAAAGTTATAGGATCTAAAAAGACAGTACCATATAGGGATTGGACTACTCTTTTAAAGGAAGAGATGGTAAAGAATTCTACATCAAAGTTCTGAAGATACTTGCCACACAAGACACTTGCAGGATGTCACACCCTAAATTGTACACTGGATCTTTCTTTTTCACCATGCTTTTACTGTTCTCTCTTCAGAGCCTTCTATGCGCAGAGGCTGTATACCCTGACTTTGGCTAGACCCACCTCAGCAAATCGTGACGTAGACGCCAGTACAGCTCGAAGACTCAGGATGAGATCTTCTCTCTGGATACCATAGGGATCATTCGGTGGCTGGAAAAGGGAGAAGGGCCATGTGTTTGCATAACTCTTCAGACCACCCTTGAACACAGGCTTGCACCTGGCAACCCTAAAGAACAGGGTGATATTTATACCCAATCTGGCAGAATAAGAATATATGAGGCCCCAGCAAGAAGACATGCTTGATCTTATGTGTTCTTTGAGAAATAAATGCATTTATTTTTTATCTGATCATACATTTTTTATCATTTCACCACTCAGAAACAAGTATCCTTAACTTTCTGGTGTATTGCTTTCTTCTCTGTATATGTTTTATTACTATGTATAGTAATAGTATAGTATAGTATTACTAGTATAGTACATACTGTATAATAGTATAGTATTATTATGTATAGTATACACTATTTCCATATAATATATATACACTTAAAAATGATTATTTTGTTCATATAGTTTATAATCTATTTTTCTACTTAATACATTAAAAACATTTTTTCATGGTATTACATTATTCCTTCATAACATTAGTTTCAGTGGCTGATACTATTTAATTTTGTGGTTGAACCAAAGTTTATTTAAATAATTCCTCTTTGATGGACATTTCTATTTTTTCACCCTTATAGAAAGCTATAATTCTGCCAACACAAAAAGCATTAATGATTTCTGTGTCAAGAGGACAGATTGAAAACGTGAATCAGATTTTCCTTTTCTTCTTTGGAAATGTCACCAAAAATACAATAATAAAGGGAATTTTTTTTTTTTAAAAAGACATAAAGCTAAAGGTTGAAGAGAACAGGATAAGAGATATGAACAACAAAATTTTAGAAGTTGAAAAGCAGATGGATAAGAAAATGACTTAACAGACCAAAAATAACAAAATCCTAGGTAGGCTTAGGCAAAGATGAATGACTGCCCATGCATTCAAAAGGCTTTGGAGGCCAGGTATGGTGGCTCACACCTGTAATCCCAGCACTTTGGGAGGCAGAGGCAGGAGGATTACTTGAGGCCAGGAGTTCAAGACCAGCCTGAGCAACAGTGTGAGACCCGGTCTCTACAAAAAATTAAAAAATTAGCTAGGTGTGGTGGCGCACACCAGTAATCCCAGCTACTCAGGAGGCTGAGGCCGGACAATCGCTCAAGGCCAGGAGTTTGAGGCTGCAGTGAGCTATGATGGTACCACTGTACTCCAGCCTGGGACAGAGTAAGACCACATCTCTTTAAAAAAAAAAAAAAAGGGGAAGAAAGAATCACTGTTCCCAGTTGTTTATACATTTTTCCCAGAGACATTCTAGGCAAAACAAACTTATAGATAATATTAGGAGATACTTTAGACTTACAAATCTAAAAAATTTTTACATCATATATTCTCTCAGGAAGATACAAAAGGAGGTACACCACCAAACTGGAGAGTAAATCGCATCATGAAGAATATGTGAACTCAGGAAATAGGACATCTGATCTAATAGAAAAGATAAGGGAGTCTTAGAGTGATGGTAAAGGAAGATCCAATATCTACTCTGTATTAGGAGTAGGCAGTAACCAGTTGAGATTGGATAGCCCACAGTTAAGAACAGTTTTAACATTTTTAATGTTTGAAAAAAATCGAAAGAAGAATATTTTGTGACATGTGAAAATTATATGATATTCAAATGTTAGTGTTCATAAATAAAGTTTTATTGGAATATAGCCACTGTACCTATTCTTGTGTCTACGGCTGGTTTTGTGCTGTAAAAGCAGAGCTGAGGAATTGCATCAGCGACCACATGACCCACAAAGCCTAAAATAAGTACTGTCTGGCCCTTTATAGCAAAAGTTTGCCAACCCCTTCTATAGAGTGAGCACACAGGCATAGTGAAAGTTAAAGGAATTGAACCTGATACCCATGAGATCCATTATGATGGCATATGGTCAAAACTAATTTGTAAGACAATAAAGAATATTTCTTTTTTTTTTTTTTTGAGACAGAGTCTCTCTCTCTTGCCTGGGCTAGAGTGTCATGGTGTCAGCCTAGCTCACAGCAACCTCAAACTCCTGGACTCAAGGGATCCTCCTGCCTCAGCCTCCTGAGTAGCTGGGACTACAGGCATGCGCCACCATGCCCAGCTAATTTTTTCTATATACATTTTTAGTTGTCCAGCCAATTTCTTTCTATTTTTAGTAAAGACAGGGTGTCGCTCTTGCTCAGGCTGGTCTCAAACTCCTGAGCTCAAATGATTCTCTCGCCTTGGCCTCCCAGAGTGCTAGGATTATAGGCGTGAGCCACCGTGCCCAGCCTGTTTTAATTAGTATCTTGACAAGAGCTTTCTGCTTCTGATACACTGCAGTGCAGAACAACACACAAAAATCTGTTTAAGAGAAACTCTCCTAATATTATCTGTAAGTTTGTTTTGCCTACGATGTCTCTGAGAAAATATATAAACAGCTGGAAACAGTGATTCTTTCTAAGGGAAAAATGGATGGTGGCAGTAAAGGGGTATGAAAGAGGCTTATTTCTCTACCCTTTAAATGCTGAATCATGCTAACTGTATTACCTTTCAAGAAAATGGATGAAATACTCTTCCTCTCCCTCAAATTATAGATGCATATATCTTTAACCCAGAAATTCCACTTTTAGGTATTTATCCTATCATACCCATAAGCTGCAGCATTGCTTGTAACGACAAAAGATTAGCAAGAACTTTTATCCTATAGAAGACTAGTGAAATTAATTAGGTATTTCTCTTTACAAAGGAATATTATGCAGCCATAAAGAATGAAAAAGGCAATTTATATACTGATATGGAACATTCTCTAAGATAGACTGTCAAGTGAAAAAAGTACAGGAAGAGAGAGAAAGAGAGAGAGAGAGAGAGAGAGAGAGAGAGAGAGAGTGTGTGTGTGTGTGTGTGTGTGTGTGTGTGTCTGTGTGTGGATGCTACTTTTTTTGGGGAGAGGCAGCATTTGCTTATATATGGATGAAAAAGCTCTGTCAAGATATAAACATAACTGATACATTTGGTTGACTATGGGGAAAGAAAGGTGGTAGGGAGAGTTTTCACCCTTTTGGACTCTGAATCATGTGAATGCATTATCTTTTCAAAAACGAAACAAAACACAAAGCAAAGTAAAAACAGAAGAACATGGTAGCTGAACCAGGATATTTTAAGATCTCAAAGGCATAATTCTTCTGAGTTAGAAATAGGAATATTGGTTATAAAAGAGATGAAAAGATTCATTTCAGGATAGAGGTGGTCCCAAGCAATATGTCAATGGAAATAATCTGGTAAGAAATTCCCTACAGCACAGATGGCTGTGTCATTTTAAAGGCAGTGAGAGTTAACACTCAAATGTTTGGCATGCTGTAATAGAACTCCTTTCCGTTCTTCCAAACCACTAATGCTTGCAGTACACATACCCACACACACCCACATGGTGATGAGACCCCGAGTATTTGGAAGGAGAAGGGAAATCAAATGCAGAGTGGGAGGAAGGCCCATGAGGGCCAGAGCAAACACCTTCTGTACATAGTGTGCTCAATTGTGCCTTTGTTTAGTCATTTTTTTTCTATTGCCTGAGATGCCCTCTCTAACTCCAGAGTCATATCCTACGCATCCCTCACAAACCAACTGAAATCCTATCTTATCTGTGAAGTCAGCTCCTGCCTACTCTAGCTCACACTGAACTGTCTTCTCTGCACAACTATAGCACCACTCACTTTGGTACCTCATCTCATATTGTTACTTAAATGTTTCAACCTTCAAGGGCAGGGACAATGTTTTACAATCCTGTAGCCCCTCAGCACTGAGTACATTGTTAAGGAGCTTAAGGAACTCCCCAAATACCTACTCATTGGCATCCTTTCTCCAATGTCAAATGCTTCTGCACTTCCCAGTTTACTAAAATGTAAATTCACGTGCGCAGGGATTATTTATTTTATTGACCTGGACCCTCAGTGCCTACAATGGGGACGGGCACACAGCAGATAATGAATATCTGAATGAATATGACAGACAAACAAGCATGGTAAAAAGGAAATTTAAAAAATAAATAAAAATTTTGAATGAATGAATGAAGGTACTACTTACGGGAGTAAAATCGATAGGGAAATAACAGGATGTCACTTCAAACAACTCCTCCACAAAGGGACCTGTGGCAACAGAGATGAGGCTGACTTATTAGCTTCATTCACCTGACAAGCCCTAACCAGGAAAGTCACAGCTACGAAGACATACCCAGGCTATAGTCCCTGGAGATGAGGTCGTGGACG
Source organism: Avahi laniger (assembly GCA_963575035.1). Classification (NCBI taxonomy): domain Eukaryota; kingdom Metazoa; phylum Chordata; class Mammalia; order Primates; family Indriidae; genus Avahi; species Avahi laniger. The sequence continues at coordinate 14,477 of CAUYSK010044914.1, read as the reverse complement.
ATGCGGAAGGCCACCAGAAGATTACGGGGATCCTTTTCCCCATCCATCACCTGGATGAAGCCAAAGGTGAAGTCAGCTCCTAGGCCCTTTAGCTCTGGGAAGGAGAGAATAAGGTTACTACTGTCCTACAGGATGCAGAACTTAGGCTCTCTGCTGGCCTGCCTTCTCCCTTTGCTATCACTGCCTCCCCTTCCTCTCAGGGCAGATGCTTTTGTTCTTCTATTCCAAGAGAAGTACTCAGTGAAGAGATGTGCAACTACATACATGCTGTTGTCGAGGTAAGAATTTAAAACATCGGCTCTATCCTTCCTTTACTTCACTGGGGAGAAAGTGGACCCCTAGGTTCACTTTAATCATTCCTCTCTGGGTACTGGCTCATCTATACAGCCTCCAGGCTAAAATGAGTTCTACTAATGCGAGGGAAAAGTAGGATGTGCTCACTTTTCAGATTCCCAGGGAGCCCTGCCTCTTACCTTCTTCCCGGGTTTGCATAAAATTGGTGATAATACTGTAGACTGTGTGCCGGTCCACCTGTGGCAGGGACTTGGGAGTAAGGGAGAAAGGAGGTGAAGAAAGTACTCAAAGAATACCTCAGCTGACACTACTTCTTACTGCAATCTCTAAGTGGACAGTGCTCTTTATATCAGCATAAGATCAACCTGAGAAGAACTGTAGAGAAATAATATTGCTATTGACTCAGCAGTACAGCAGTGGTGCCAATGACCCAAATCTGCCTGATGGATGCCTTACTGTCTGTAGATTTAAGAGGATTTAAGGTCAGACATGATGGCATGCACCCCTCTCCACATCCAGTAACAAGGAATAACATATAAGCATGGTCACAAGACCTGTAGAGTTCAGACTTAGAAGACAGTAATTTTTGTCATCTTATTCTAGTGATCTCAAGAAGTGGGAGACAGAGGAGAATACCAACACAACTGTTATCACTCACCTGTACATGTACCTCCTGGAAGATGGCTTTAAGCACAGAAACAGCCAGTCCTGCAGGCAGGGCCATGCACAGGCTCTGGGGGAGAAGAGAAGGTATGTGAGCACAGAGGGAATTACAGCATGGCCTCCAAGACACAACCCTGCAACAGACCTAATTAGCTACAGTGGGAATCACAACATTCTAGTTCAGGAAAAAGTGCTAACAGTGAGAAACCTTTTCAAGCTGATGAGTTCTCTGCAGCTCCTTCCAGTTTAGCAATGAATTCCAATCCCCAGAAGGATACTTTTACTCTCCGGAGTAAAAAGATAAGTAGAGCTGGCTGACACTAATTTGGGCATCTGCTCCTCAGCATTTGAAGCCTTAGCGTCAAAGGGCAAGGAGGGAACTAGGCAAGGTCCCCCACAAACATAGTTATGTAAGGAAATGAAGGAAAACTTACAAGTGCCCTCAAACCCTGCAGGACAGATGGGATCACAAGATGATGGTCCTTCAGCCGGTTCTCATAGAACAGGATCAGGTGCACCACTGCACAAACCATATTCAGCCATTAGTTTGCACAGGTGCAAGGAGGGCCCACCAGCGTTGCATCCTTCCCTAAGTCTGTAAGGGCTGTTCCTGACTGGGTTCTACTACAAACTTTCTCCTTCACAAAGCGATATGTACCATGTTCTTCCATTTGAAGGTGACTTGACTTGATCAGTCAGGAAAACAGGGGAACATATCTTAACCATTCTCACGTAGGTCCACAGTAAAACCCATTCTCAGCCCAGAATTGCCTTTCTATAGAACTGGGGTCTGCAAACTTTTTGTTTTTTTGAGATACAGACTCACTCTGTTGCCCAGGCTAGAGTGCAGTGTCGTCATCATAGCTCACCGCAACCTCAAACTCCTGTGCTCAAGTGATCCTTCTGCCTCAGCCTCCCAAGTAGGTGGGACTGTAGGTGTATGCCACCATGCCTGGCTAATTTTTCTCTTTTTTTGATAGAGATAGGCTCTCTCTATGTTGCTCAGGTTGGTCTTGAACTTCTGGCCTCCCTCAAGTGATCCTCCTGTCTTGGCCTCCCAGACTGTTAGGATTATAGGCATGAGCCACCATGCCTGGCCCGTAAACTTTGTTGTTGTTTTTTCTTTTTTTTTTTCAGCACTGTAAACTTTTTCTTAAAGGGACAGATGGTAAATATTATAGGCTTATAGAACATGGTCTCTTCCCAGCTACTCAGCTCTGCCACTGGAAAATAAAAGCAGCATATGCAGTAGATAAATAAATGGGTGTGGCTGTGTTCCAATAAAACTTTTTAATTTATAAAAACAGACTGTAAGCCAGGCATGTGGCACTTGCCTATAGTCCCAGCTACTTGGGAGGCTGAGGCAGGAGGACTGCTTGGAGCCTAGGAGTTCAAGGCCAGCCTGGGCAACATAGCAAGACCATGTCTCATTAAAAAAACAAAAACAGGCTGTAGTTTGCCTATCCCTGCTATAGAAGATAAATAAGTTGTTGGCTTTTTTTCCTCAGGACTTCAAAGCACTTTGGTATTTCATTACTTTTCCTCTCCATCTATGAAATACTACTCTGTTCACTTTGCAGAGTGGGAAAGATACACTGAAAAAACTGTCTATGGCTACATTTGAAATCCATGTGCCTTCTGTTTCAATTCTCATCATCTCTGCCACACATACCAGTGAGGAATGAAGACCCTGAAACAGCAGTTCACAGATAGTTTATGCCCCCCTTTCCTGCCTGCAAAGTCAGCTTGAATAGACCCAGGAGATCATGGCTGGGCAACCCAGGAAGACATTCCTGCTAGTGATGCCAGTACCTTCCTTCTCCAGGAGCAAGCAGTGACATTGGAGTAGCACTTGTGACAAAAGCTGGATTCCTCGTGCCCGAGTTCGGGGTTCTGGATTCTCTAGAGAGGATCTGGGGGAAAGCAGGATACAGAGAGCCTGCTATTATTACCCAGCCCAACCTTTGAAGGAACAAATATTTTAATATTAGTCACACTCACCCCCTGGGCATGGAAGCAGAGCCAAGCCCTGTTCAAAGAGTAAAAACAACCCGGAGAGGTGCTCCTGAGGTAATGGCTTTACAGATACCAGAAAGGATAGAAGCATAAAGAATCAAATGATCTGGCACCACTAGAGGACATGTGATGTCACAGCCAGCACAAGTTTCTGTCTCCAGGCACCCCCGGCTCGGCACCTAATGGGCGCTGTGTTTATTCTTTCTCCCCAATGGTATGATTGTGACATTCCTCTGAAACAGAGTTTAGCAGGGTTTGAGAGATGACTGGCAACTGCAGCTTCTACCAGTATAGGAGAATAAGTATATTTTTGTAAATTATTGCTAAGGAAAAAGTGCTGAGAGTAAGCAACCACCAAGGTCCTGGGAGAAAAAAAACACAAAAAAGCCAAAACTTTGCAAGTGGTAGTTTACAAAGTAAGATGGCCAGAATAAAGGTTTAACTATGTAGAATTATTGATATGGGAGAAGCTGGACTGAAGCAATAAGGAGCTGATTTATCTTTAAAATGCTCTATACAAATTACATCTAAACATACTAGAAGTACTCTAAGCGGGAAGAAGCAGGAAGTAAGTTTCTGGAGGAGAGATGGCCGTGACAATTGCATTAACACAAAAATAAGGGTGTATATAATTAAGAATAATGGCGCAAAAATAAGATTACTTGACAGGCTCCCTAGGATAGAAACCTGTAGAAAGGTTTCTGCTCAGGAAGCAGAAAACTGTATATTTAGAGCATTTAAAAATGGACCAAGACACACAAATGCTCACAGCAGTATTATTCAGAACAGCCAAAAAGTGGAAACAATTCAGATGTCCACTAACTGATAAATGGTTAAAGAAAATGTGGCATATATCCATACAATGCACTATTATTCAGCAAGAAAAGAAATGCAGGATTGATGTTTGATGCAACATGGATGAACCCTGAAAACAAGTTAAGTGAAAGAAGGCAGGAACAAAGGTCACATCTTTTATGATTCCATTTATATGAAATTTCCAGAATAGGCAAATCCATAGAGACAGAAAGTAAATTAGTGATTACCAGGGCCTGGGAAGAAAAGGAAAGGGGAAATGACTGCTAATGGGTACGGGTTTCTTTTTGGAGTAATGAAAATGTCCTGAAATTGATTATGTTGAGAATTGCACAAATCTGTGAATATACTAAAAGCCACGGAATTATACACTTTAAATGGTAAACTTTAAAATATGTGAACTGTATCTCAATAAAGCTGTTACTTTTTAAAAAACAGACCAAGCCCACAACCCTGCAGGTAGATAGGCCAAATGGTCTAGAGAAATACATAACAGTGACTTCATTTGTTTCCCCCAATTTTCTAGTTTTCTCTGTTTTAGAAGACATGCTGGCTGTAACAGTTAATAACCCCTACTAATAAAACTTGTCAATTTAAATGGTCTACCAAGTATGAAATATGAGGAAAGCAGGCATCAGATTATAAGTACATACTTCTGGTGCTTAGCATCCCAAATTATTAATATAACACTGCTTTTTCAGCTGTTCCCCCAAACCTTTTTCCTTGGTGGGGATCTGCTGCAGGGTTAGCTTCCAAACAACTCCCTAGGCAGGGTCCACAGCTTATTTGAGTCAAGGCCAGGCTGACTAGAATCCCAGGGGGGTGGGTGGGTCTAAAGAAGCACAAGAGGAACCCTAACTCTAATAAATAATAGTTGATGGCCTTCATCCACTCATCTCCTGTCAAACCTGCAGGCTGAGCCAATGCTCTGTGCTCCCAAACACTACTTAAGAAGTCTCAGCCAGGTGGCATGAAACTTTTTTCAGGAGAAACAACTCAAATAAATAGGCTTAGACTAAGGTACTAATATGCTGGGCCAAAGGGGAGATACTGGGCTACAGGAGGAGAAATTTAGGCTCCAGAAAAGCAGCAATGCACAGAAGTAACCTTTCAGAGTGCACAGGCAGGGCTGGAGAAGAGCATTCCAGAGCAGAGGCTCTTACCCAAGAGCTTCCACCACTTGTAACACAGTATAGCTGCCGGATTTCACATCTAGAGGAAACAAAAGAAATAAATATGAAAAAACAAAAAACAAAAAGCCCCATCACAGGATTCGATAATGGCTCTACCCTAAGCTTTGTACCATGGGGTCCACTACGATTGCCAAGAACCCCTTCTAGATAAGAAGCGTTACTGTAACATTTCACATATGCAGCTTTAAGCATAAAGACTGAAAAGGAAGTGAATGTATCATTTATAAATGACATGAATGAATATCTGGAAAATCCAAGAGAAACAAAAAATGTTACTAACAAAAAACCTCATTAAAGTAGATGGGTACAAAATTAATAGCATGAAATCTAGAACCTTCACATAAAAAAATTTATAAAAAAGAAAACATATATATATGTATATACAATAGCTTATACAATGATATAAGGAAAAAAGAGCCTATTTAAAATAGCAAAAAGGGCTGTTTTCTAGTTATCGAGGCACGAGGAACCATGAGTTCAAAGTGTCTCAGGACACCCTGGACGAGGCGGTGCAGGAAGTCTTGCACGGGAACCAGCACAAACACCGGAAGTTTTTGGAAATGGTGGAGGTGCAGATCAGCTTGAAGAACTATGACCCTCAGAAGGACAAACACTTCTCTAGTACTGTCAAGCTTAAGTCCACCCTCCGCCCCCAGTTCTCTGTGTGTGTCCTGGGGGACCAGCAACACTGAGACGAGGCCAAAGCTGTGGATATCCCCAACATGGACATCGAGGTGCTAAAGAAAGTCAACAAAAATAAGAAGTTGGTTAAGAAGCTGGCCAAGGAGTATGATGCCTTTTTGGCCTTGGAGTCTCTTACACCAAGAAGATCCCACAAAGCCTTGGCCCAGGCTGGCAAATGTCCTTCCTTGTTGACAAAGAAAACGTGGTGGCCAAAGCTGATGAGGTGAAGTCCACGATCAAGTTCCAGATGAAGAAGGTTCTATGTCTGGCCATGGCTATTGGCCATGTAAAGATAACAGACAATGAGCTGGTGTACAACATCCACCTGGCTGTTAACTTCTTGGTGTCATTGCTCAAGAACTGGCAGAATGTCTCGGCTTTATACATCAAGAGCACCATGGGCAAGCCCTAGGGCCTGTACTAAGGCACATTCTGACACATCCTAATGCTGCCAAAAAAAAAGAAGGCTAGCGCAGTGGCTCAAGCCCGTCACACCAATTGAGATGCCAAGAGTTACAGACCACCCTCGGATACATAGCAAGACTCCATCTCTCTCTCTCTCTCTCTCTCTCTCTCTCTCTCTCTCACTCACACACACACACACACACAAAATTAGCCAGGCACAGTGTCGCACACCTGTAGTCCTAGCTACTTGGGAAGCTGAGGTAGGAGGACTGCTTGAGCCCAGAAGTTCAAGGCTGGAGTGAGCTATAATTATACTGCCTGGGTGACAGAGTAAGACCCTGTCTCTAAAATAAATAAATAAATAAGGACAAAAAAGGAGAGAAAACGCCTAGATATAAATTTTCCCCCAATTTTTAAAAATTGTAGTAAAATACGCTGGATATAAACTTAACAAAAAATATGCAAGCTCTGAATGATGAAAACTTTAAAGCACTAGTGAGATACCACTTCACACCTGTTAGTATAGCTTTTATCAAAAAAATAAGAGATGACAAGTGTTGGCAAGGGTATGGAGAAAGAACCCTTGTACACTGCTGGGAGGAATGTAAACTGGTATAGTCGTAATGAAAACAGTATGAAAGTTCCTCAAAAAATTAAAAATAGAATTACCAAGGGATCCAACGATTTCTACTTCTGGGTATATTTCCAAAGGAAATGAAATCAGTATCTGAAGAGATGTCTGGCCAGGCATGGTGGCTCACGCCTGTAATCCTAGCACTCTGGGAGGCAGAGGCAGGAGGATGGCTTGAGGTCAGGAGTTGGAGATCAACCTGAGCAAGAGCAAGATCCCATCTTTTCTAAAAATAGAAAAATTATCTGGGTGTTGTGGTGGAAGTCCCAGCTACTTGGGAGCCTGAGGTAAGAAGATCATTCGAGCCCATGAGTTTGAGGTTGCAATGAGCTATGATGATGTCACTGCACACTCAACCCAGGGCAACAGAGGGAGACTCTATCTTGAAGGAAAAAAAAGGGATGTCATATTCCTGAAAGACTCAAGATGCCAAATCTCCTGAGTTAATCTATAATTTTAAAAGAATCTCCACAAAAACACTAGCAGAAATTTTTTGGGAACTAGATAAGCTTATTCTAAAGTTAAAATGCAAATATATATATATTATATATAATTAGATAGGCAAATTCTGAAAAAGAGTAATAGAGAAGGAACACAGCCCTTCCAGATAAATATTAAAAGATTATTATAAAGTCACAATAATTAAAACAGCACGTACTTTTGAATATACTTGAAATTTTCCATAAGTAAAAAACAAAATCAACCAGTATGAGTTAATATTCAGACAAAGAAATCAATGGTACAGAAATAGAAGGTCCAGAAAGAAACACAAAAACCTAGGAGAATTTGATTTTTTAAATCACATTTCGATAACTGGGAAAATCTTCATAAGTGGTGTTGGGATGACTGGGTAAATGTCTGAAACAAAAAATAACATTGGCCTGCAAGGACAACATGGCTTCTCTGTCACCAGAGATTTTTCTTTTTTTTTTGAAACAGAGTCTCACTCTGTTGCCCGGGCTAGAGTGAGTGCCGTGGCATCAGCCTAGCTCACAGCAACCTCAGACTCCTGGGCTCAAGTCCTCCTCCTGCCTCAGCCTCCCGAGTAGCTGGGACTACAGGCATGTGCCACCATGCCCGGCTAATTTTTTTTTTTCTATATATTTTTAGCTGTTCAATTAATTTCTTTCTATTTTTGGTAGAGACGGGGTCTCGCTCTTGCTCAGGCTGGTCTCGAACTCCTGAACTCAAACAATCCACCTGCCTTGGCCTCCCAGAGTGCTAGGATTACAGGCGTCAGCCACAGTGCCCGGCCTGTCACCAGAGATGTTAACTTTGATTGCCACACCTTATTTAGCTAGAACTCCTCTTTGTTAACCAAAATCCTTATGAAGATTGTTAGCCTTTTATTCTGTTTCTTTCTTGCAAATATATTCTAAAAAGCTTCTGTTAGGTCTAGGTGAATTACTATTATACTGCTAAAATTACATTTAAAAAAATAAGTAATATATTTACATAGTACAACATTCAAAGGGTACAAAGGTACCCCGGTTAAGGTATGTCTGCCAGGTTTCTGCACTATACAGTTACTATTTTCCTCTTTCTTTCATTCTTAAGAGGCAGGGTCTAATTTGGTCACCCAATCTACAGTGTAATGGCCTGATAATAGCTAGCTATCATCTTGAATTCCTGGGCTCAATTGATCCTTCTGCCTCAGCCTCCCAAGTAGCAAGAACTATAGGTGCATGCCACTATGCCTGGCTAATTTCTAAAAATTTTTTTGTAGAGACAGGATCTTGCTATGTTGCCCAGGCTGGTCTGGAACTCCTAGCCTCAAGCTATCTGTCTCGGCCTCCCAAAGTGCTGGATTACAGGTATAAGCCACTGTGCCCAGCCTATTTTTCCTTTTCTGGTACTCTTTTTTTTTCAGAAGGGAGTCACTAAATCCAGCTTACACTCAAGGCGGAGGGGGAAATATTCACCTATATTATTTGGAATTCTTTTGCAAGAATGATTTCTCTCTCCCTCTTTATCCGTTATTTATTTTTTATCAGTATGAACTCATATATATTTATTTTATACTTGGATTATAACGTAATACATAATCCAATTTATTAATATCCAATAAAGAAAATGTTATTTATTTTGTTGCTCATATTTTTCCATCTTTGGCCACTGGGAGCTTTTTTAGGCTGGCTCCTGTATCCCTTCAATGTGACCCATGCTTTCATTTCTTGAGCACTTTCTTATTTTCCAGCACTACAAAATACTACAGGTTCATTATGCAACTTCCCTGACCCACCCCTAGAATCAGCCTTTCCTCCAAGAAGTCCTAATTCTTTTTATTGGAGAATGGTATTCAGAAACCAAGATCCGGGTACGGATGTACTCATTGCCATTAGGGTGTCACTGCTTCTAGGCCCCCTCAGCAGAGAGAGTTGGGAAATATATGTAGGTATCCTAACTCATATACACACATGTATCTGTCGTTATTTCTGCACCTATTCATATATATTAAACCAAACATAAGATCATATTAATGTCTCCCACTCTAATTCAGTACCACAGGGTTCCTTCTAGCTGTCCTCTTTGCTTATTTGTAATTCCTTTCTCTGACAGTGAGAAAACTGGTTCCTATTATCTACCATCTATTATATCTCTTCAACCTTGGTATATCTGTAAATTACTTTCAGAATTGTCACCCCCCCAAGAAAAAAATTTATAAGCAGAGTACAGTGTTTATGAACAGCTTTGTCTTTACCCTTATAGTCTCCAGACAAAATACTGTTTCCCAAAGTCACTTAGGTCAGCTCTTTTCCTCTCCTCTTCAGTGATGATATGTCATATACTACTTACACAGTTAGATTCATTTGTCACAGTCTGCATTCCATCTTGGGATGGAAGGAAGACTTCTTGCTGTGTATCCTTTTGTATCTTTTGAATGTTGTACCATGTAAATATATTATTTTTTAAAAATGCAATTTCAGCAGCACAATAGTAACTCACCTAGACCTAACAGAAGCTTCTTAGAATATATTTGCAAGAGAGAAACAGAATAAAAGGCTAACAATCTTCATAAGGGTTTTCCTTAACACAGAGGAGTTCTAGCTAAGTAAGGTGTGGCAATCAGGGAATTATTAGGTCATTAAATTTGCAATTTCAAATTTCAAATCAAAAGTGTAGTTTATTATATCTCAAACAAGAAGTGGTATAATTAATCAAAGTATGTGACTAAACTATTGACATAGTTGTGCCATCTTAACGGTAGCTTGTTTATGCAAGCAGCAAAGAAGCCTGGAGAGTAAGTAGCAATGAAATCTTGAACAGCATTTTCCACAGCTTGTTAAGAATTGAGTATTTTTCCTTACAAGAAGTGGTCCAAAGCCTGGGATAAATGGTAGTCGGTACAAGGTCTGGTGAATGTGGTGGATGACAGAGAGTTTTCAAGTCCAGCTGCTGTAGTCTGAGCAGCGCTGTTTGTGCTGCATGTGGTTGGGTACTGTCTTGCAAAGAGGATTGGTCTGTCTCTACTGATCAATCTCAGCTGCTTAATCACAGTATCCTCATCATTTCATCCAATTGGTTGCAGCAGACATCCGCTATGACTGACTGACCAGGTGTCATGAAGCTGTAGTGGATAATACCAGCGCTGAACCACCAAACACACACCATTAGCTTTTTTTGATATTTAGTTTTGGAACTTCATCTTTATCCAACCATTGTGCCAAATGCTTGTGACTGTCCAAAAGAATCCATTTCTCATCAAATGTAACAATACAGTGCAAAAATGGTTAGCCTTTATGTTGTGACAGCAAAGAAAGGCAAGCTTCCAGACAATTTCTTTTCTGACGCTAGTTTAATTCATGTGGAACCCAACTATCCAGCTTCTTTACCTTGCCGATTTGTTACCAATGGTCCAATATTGTTGGAATAGTAATGTCAAACCTTGCTGCTAATTCATGACCAGGTTGAGATGGATTTGCTTCCACTATAGCTTTCAGCTCGTCATTATCCACTTTGGCCTCATGTCGCCCACATGGCTCATTTTCAAGATTAAGACCACCAGAATGGAACTTCTCAAATCATGATACAGTGCATTCATTAGCCACACCCTTCCCAAACACTTCACTGATATTTCAAGCTGTCTGTGCTACCATGGTTCCACAACGGAACTCATACTCAAAAATAAGAAGAATTTTGACTTATGCATAGTTTCACAAAAATTGCTCTAAAAAAATTTGAAAGATAATCACAAGCCAAACCATGTGATTGAAAGATTGAGGATGTACCTTCACAATAAACATAAAACAAGAAGTGTCAAAGTGAACTGTCAGAGATATCAACTGTCAAACTTAGCATTAAATACTTAAGGAAATTGGGCACTTCATACTTAATAACCTAATACTTTGAGTAGCCTGTTCTGGGTTCCTAACCCATCCACTTCTAATTGCAAGACCTTAACGATTATAGTTAGCTCTTGTCAACACTGTGAAAAAGCAGCTTGAAAAAAATCCTAAAACTATGGTTCCCCTAAAGCCTGTGGTCGCCGATAAATAGTTAAGAGCTGAACTGGGCAGAGGCTCTCACTCTGGTACTGGAGTAAGGAAAAGTCCAATCAGATTGTGGAAAAGGAGAGCTCTAGTTAGGACTCAAGGCTCGTGACTGGCACCAATTTAGACATCAGGCACTCTTAGCCTTACTCGTGCCAGGATGTGGAAGGTCCAGCTGCCACCCTAGCTCCTGAGTAAGAGCCAAGGGTGCGGGAAGGGGTTGCAGCCAGACTAACAGGACAAACAAACCAAGGAACTGATAGTTGGGTTCTACACCCAGTTTCTTAATAACAACACTTACATGAAGAGAAATACCTATTTCTGGGTTATAAGCCAAAAAAGAGCATTGCACCATTTGGGAGGACAGAAAAGGGTACTTTCTTAGAATGTCCTGGCTACAGTCCAGAAAACTGCTGAAAAAAATCACGTAAAAACTAATTTCAGGAGTTAGCAATTGTATACTGGAAGCCATAGGGACTGGTAACTGTTAACAACAAAGGACATTACTGAACTGAATCTTTTTTTTTTTTTTTTTTTTAGCAACACCATCAAAATCCTCAGTGGATGCCAGGCTAGGGTCTACCTTTGGCAATACCTCTAATCCTCTAAGACAAAGACCTGCTTAACAGACTCACTCAGTTCCCTGTATTTTTTTTTTTTCGTTTTTTAAAAAAAATGGAGGTAAAATTTATATATGGTGACATGTATAGATATTAAGTGTACAATTTCATGAGTTTTAACAAAAGTATACACCCGAGTAACCAAGGGGCAATCAAGATATGGAACATTTCCATCACCAAAGAAAGTTCCATCATGCCCCTACCAGTGAATTCCCACTCTCATGGGTTCCCTCAAATTTATAATTGAAAAATACTTCTTCAGCATCCAGCATACATCAAAATGAAAATACTTATTCAGCATACATCAATATGAAACCGGCTGCTTTATAATTACAAAAAAACATCCATCTGTGTGTGATTCCTTGAATCCCAGTATGTGGGTAAAGTCTCCTGGCAGAGCCTGTCAGTCTTCACATCTTTCACAAAATTTTTTCTTGAATTAATGCAGCACAAACATAACAGAAAGTTAGTATAAAAGTAGTACAAAATTAGGGGAAAAATGAGCTAATAAAGCTATCACATGATAGTTAAGTAAGAATCAGAAAAAGGGTAAGCTGGCACAAAATTAGAATTGGGATTTTAAGGATGTTTTCACAGAGGTAACTAACTTTAAACATCTTACTCTAGTTCTGATGATTTTACCTCAGAAATGTCTTTCAAATGTGATTCCTTTTCATCCCTATAACCAGACTATATAGTGACTGGCTTCAAAAAGCCTTTCACTTTTTGGTATGATGGAAATTTTCTTGAATTTTTTAATTGTGATGGTTGTGGACCATTGTGAATACACTAAAAGCCACTGAACTGCTCACTGTGAATTTTACCTCAATTAATAAAAGCCTTCTGATGCACTCTTACTCTATCCGAAATCATCTCCCTAAAACTCATAGTGACTTCCCTGCTCACCGATCTCCATTTAATCCTTATTTTCTAAGACCTGACTCCTTGTCTTGACGTCTCTTACAGTTTAGCTCCCAAATTTCCTCCAGCCTCCTTTTCATCATGACTTCTATCATGCAGTCAGATGAAATCCCACCACGTCAAGACCTTCCATACCTTTAAGCCTGGAAACATTGTCTCTTGGTTTGGAATACCCCTTCCTAGCCCTTGTCTATCTGAGGAACTTCAACCTAAAGGAAGTTTAAGAACAAGCTCAAACATCAATTCTTTCTGAAGCCTTCCTTGAGTCCCCCAAACAGAATTATTTGCTTTGTGTTCCCTCCATACTTGTTAAAAAAAAAATTATGTGGGTTTGTTTTCATTCAACTTTTACTGAGTATCTATTATAAATTAGGTACTGTGTTAGGGCTTACAGTAGAAAAGTAGACAGAGAGTTGTTTTTTTTTTTTATCTAAACCCTTCAAAATTACATCCATAGACGGGAAGCTTTTAAGAAGCCCACAATCTAGGCCGGGTGCGGTGGCTCACGCCTGTAATCCTAGCACTCTGGGAGGCTGAGGCGGGTGGATTGTTCAAGGTCAGGAGTTCCAGACAAGCCTGAGCAAGAGCAAGACCCCGTCTCTACTAAAAATAGAAAGAAATTATTTGGACAACTAAAAATCTATATAGAAAAAATTGGCCGGGTATGGTGGCACATGTCTGTAGTCCCAGCTACTCGGGAGCCTGAAGCAGTAGGATTGCTCGAGCCCAGGAGTTTGAGGTTGCTGTGAGCTAGGCTGACGCCATGGCATTCTACTCCGGGCAACAGAGTGAGACTCTGTCTCAAAAAAAAAAAGAAGCCCACAATCTGCTGGGGCAGAAAGACATTTAAAATGATCACAGTGTAACAAGTTCAGTGTTACCATAGTGATACAAACAGACACTGGGGTAACATAAGAAAGGAGTAAGAGCCACTAACTTTAAGTGATTCATTCTCTTAACATATTGTAAATTCTCCCAAATTAAAAATAACCAGAATACCTGGAAATACTACCAATTACGCAAATGGAATACTGGAATGAAAGAAGCTAAACAGTTAATTTTCCTAAGGGAAAATTAGTATTAAGTCTCATTAGTATTAAGGAAAAAGTAAGCATCAGTTCCTTCCCCTTTATAAGCAGGTCCAAGTTTTTCAGTGTTCAAGATTTGCTCTCTAAAAATGGACCTACTAGCACCTCCTAACTACCCACATTTTCCTCAGCAAGACACCAGTTTGTGTGGGGCACTGAGAAGGAGTCAAAGGACTATTTATACGATCACTGACGTAGAGTGCACAATCAGACCTCTGTCTGATGGAGCTGCAGCCTCTTGAAAATCAAGAGCAGCAGCCAAAGGGGAGTGAGGGGGAGGGGAAGGGATGGGATGGGAGGATGAGAAGGAGCAGGAGAGAGAAAAACCCCAATGAGGACTAGGTTCTAACCAAGCTCTTAAAATGTCCCCTCTTCCCCACCCCCCAACATTTTTACACAGAAGAAATAAAAATACCCTTTCTGCCGAAGTTGCCACAGACATTTCTGAAAACTATATTTTACTGTTTGTTATTTTATTTTAGACAGGGTCTCACTCTGTCGCCTGGGCTAGAGTGCAGTGTTGTCACCATAGCTCGCTGCAACCTCAAGCTCCTGGCCTTAAGTGATCCTCCGGGCTCAGATTCCTCAAAGTGCCAGGATTACAGGCATGAGCCACCACACTTGGCCTTGGGATGCTGAATACAGACAAGACATTCAGG
>CAUYSK010044912.1:0-26099 GCA_963575035.1 Avahi laniger | reverse complement strand
AAGAATGAAGGGTCTTCTTAATGCCAGAATTAGCTACTCCATCAAATAAAATTGCACCACCCAAATGATGGACATATTTGAAACTCGGACTTAGGGAGGGAGGTGGCGGCAAGGGCAACATATGTAACAGAAACATCTGTACCCCCATAATATGCTGAAATAAATTTAAAAAATTAAAAAAAAAAAAATAAAAAAAAAAAATAAAATTGCATTGGCATAGCATTTTGCAATTTATAAATGCTTTTCTATCCATTACTTACTTGATCCTCTCAACAGTCCTGCACAACAGTCAGAGACAACACATTTATCACTGATTTGCATATGAGGAAATTGAGGCTCAGAGAAGTTATGTTCATTGCCTAAAGTTGTGTGACTAGGAAGTCTAGGAGCTGGTATTCAAACCCAGGTCTGTCCAAAGATAGAGCCCAAGCTCCTCCCTGTAATGAAAAGGAGCCACCCAAATGTCCTTACTCAATGTGCAGTGCTCTTTGCTCTAATTCATTTTGCCACTTTTTTTGTAATTATTTTTAAATATGAAGAGAGGTTCTTAATTTCTTTGGCTTTGCTTGAGATTCCATGCATAGCAGTTTGAGCTATGTATTCTGCAATATGTAAACTACATTATTTTATATTTTTGATTGCACTTATGCATATCTCAAATTTGAATGCAAATTTTTATGTAGTGATTTTATATTTATTTTTCTTTTATTGGCATTTGGATGGTTTACTGACTTTGCTGTAAAGTCAAAGAGTGAGGTTGTACCAAGATTTTAACTGCTTCAGTGATTACTCCTAGAAATTCTAAGAAACACAGGGTCTAAGAAAATACTTCAAGCCTTGCCATCTGCTAAATATGCTAAGACAACAAATGTAGTCGAGCAGACTAATTTAAAACATAAATTTTGAGAACAATTTTGTTTTGAAATAATTCTTGACTTATGAATATAATAATAAAATTCTACATGATAAATTAATTCTGATAAAATATAAATGAGGATCCAGGCTCCTAATCACATCAATAAAGGCAATTTCTGCTTTATAATTGTATATTTTTATTTATAAACTCTCACTTAAAATATAAAGTTAAAATAGCTATTAACTCCTAACTTCTTATTTAAGAATGTGGAGCTTAAGCCATTCTGGAGAGGTTATATTAATTTCTCCAAAATCACATGGCTAGTTAATGGTAAACTGAGATTAGAAATCATGTTGACTAACTCTGACTCTTAATCCAGTGCTCTTTCCACTACTCCAGGCTCCTTCAAAATATGAATCTCCAAAATTTCCTGAGAAAATAAATTGTGTCTCTTAAGGAATAGAAAACTACATACATTTAATTTCTAACAGGATAAGAAAATTCTAGTTTTATCTGCATTTTCCTATTTACCTCATTATACTATAATTCTTTCATCACCTTGGTTTCAGACCTTGTCTAGTATTTCTCTAAGAGTTCATCAGCTGAAAATTGAGTCATAACAGACCAGAAATAAACTTGACATCTAAGAAGAGAATAATAATAATAGCAATAACAAAAAAGCCTGGCATTCCTTCTAAGATACACCAGTATAATAGCCAAGATGATGAGATAACTGTCAGAAGCCAACAGGGTCTTGAATTGAGATTTATTCTTTGAAGGCCTAACTATGCCCTTATGGTAGTCTCAAAATCAGTAGTGTCTTAGGAGTGATCACAGCCTGAGACTGGCTTTGAATAATCTCACCAAGAGTTTCAAACAGACTGATTTCTTCCAGTGTTCACTCATGTCCTGTGGAGATTAAGATATTGTTGGAAAGAAAAGGTTTCTCTCCTTGACAAGTGGTGGGTTATTGTGGAAAGAATTTTTTTGTCTTTGCATAGACATACCTTAAATCATACATTGCATGGTAAGTTTCTGGGCTGGGAAAGTGCTAATGGTCTTCCATATTTCAATTTCATGCCATAAAATTGAAGTTGCTGGCAAAATGCATAGCATCACTAACTCTATCAGCTCCTAGGCTTTTATGATCTCTATATACTATAGGTTTTTTATATTAGAAGATTTCTCAATAAAAGATGATAGTGTGACCATTTCATTAAATAATAGGCATGGCTGTAAGGCCCCTGAACAGGTAAGATTCTATTTAAATGTTAATTATCATCATTATAAACCATTTGGGATGCAACTAAGTGTGGATATACTGGGATAAAACCTTTTTATCTGAAAGAGAGGATAATAACCATGGATAAAACTTGGCTCCTGTAGGTATCATGCTGAGACAACCCTCAATTAGAAGTTTTCTTAGTACCTATGCAGCCAAAAGGGGTCTAACGAGTAGGTCAAATAGGTAACAAACTATATGGTGTGCATTGAAGAATCACCGCCTCCCCTCCCCCGCCGACAGATACATGCACACCTCTTTTCCAAAAATAATGGCCTTAAAGCCTTGGGACTTCTGCCTGAAATTCTGCCAAATGAATTTATTCACTAAACCTTTTTAAATTGTCCATTATGAATTAATATTTTCCACTGAGGCGATAGAAAAATACATAAGAAATAATCACTGCTCTCTAGAAGGTAGTAGGGTAGGTAAAGAATGGAAGCAAGTAATTATTGAGAAGACAGAAGAGAAGAACATAAGGGATAAGGATAATATAGGGAGATGCTAACATCTAAGTGTCAGTAGAGTAAGCATTAGGGAAGAAGAAGAGGAAGAAGAAATAGAGAAAATGAATTTGAATTTGCTCTTGAATGGTGGACATGATTTAGACACATATAAATGTAGAGAAAGGGGAGAAAGGGCATTTCAGGAGGAGGGAATTAGAAACATTAGAGAGCTGTTTCTTATTAATGTCCAAATACCTCTTGAATGTAGTTCTATCACTTTATGGTGACTGACAAAGATTAATTTATCAGATTTAACAATGAGACAGATAGGTAAGTCGAGAAGGGCTGGTGTCTTCAACATCTTTTTATTTTCAAGTTTCTGCCTTTGAGCACTTTTTAAATGCTCAGTTTTATTTCCTGTTTTTAAAGAATAAAAAAAAAAAAGCAAAAGAAAAAAATCACTGATTCCACACTTCCATCCACGTATCCTGATAGATCTCTCTCTATCACAGGCAAACTTCTGGCAAAAGTTGGAGATCTGAGCTTTCTCTATTTCTTCTCCTCCCATTCTCTATGCTGTTCTCACCATTCTGAATTTCTACCTTCATTATCTATTGCGGTGGTTTTGTAAGGTAGTCTCACAACCATAATTATGATATCAAATCTTTATCTTCAACACAGACCTCTTTTCTGAGCTCTAGATCTAAATATCCAACTACTCATTTTACATCTCACTCAGATGTCTAAAAGATATCTTCAACTCAAAATATTCAGTACCAAATTTGTGATCACAGCATTGTTCCCCTCTAATGTTTATTTTCTCAGAAATAGTAGTACCATTCACCCGGGCGCATACAACTGAAATCTTATCAATAATAATTCCTTCTTTCTCACTTCCATATCCAATCATACCAAGGCCTTTTATTTTAACTCATAAGTAGCTTTCAAATTTACATTCTATCCCATTGCCACCTTCTTTGTTCATGCTACCAGCTTCTCTTCCTTGGTGGTCGAAATAGTCTCTGAATATGCCTCCCAAATTTTCTATTCTTCACATCTAATCAGATCTCTACTTTGCATCCAGGGTAACTTTTACAGAATATATAATTAATTTATTACTACTTGGTGATTGTTATATTAATCCCCATCCTTACCCCAAAGAGTCATGCCTCCTGAGTGTCCATATGCTTATGTGGTCTGCTCTCACTTTGACTGAAGGCTTAGACAAGTGGCTGAATTTGGCCAAAAGGACATCAGCAAACCTTACACAAGCAGAGGCTTGATGTATATGTGTTCACTAGGATTTTCCCTCTGGAATACTGCAATTACCATGTGAAGAAGCCCAAGCTAGGGTTAGGGAGGAGGGTGTGGTTGCAGCCAGGATAGGAGGTTGCTGAAGATGTGGGGTATTCAAGATCCCTACTAAATATTGTCCCACCTTGATTCAATAACAGCAGGCCACACAAGTTTGTGCTGTTCTTTGGTCACATTCAATCTCAACGTTTGTTCTACTGAGGTCGCAATAGGCTAGGTAAGAAAATGTAGATAAGTCACGGAAAGATAGTCATTATGGATAGAAAAAATTCAATGTAGGTGTTATAATAGTGATGTCAGATTAAGAATGCCACCTTGATGAATTGATTGTTGGTAAGGCATTCATTCATTCACCTACATATTTATTCTTTCATTCATATAGTAATCACTTATTTAAACATGCATGAAATGTTTACCATGTGTCAGATACCATAGGAACAGGGATAAGAATAAGATAGGATCTTATAAAAAGCATATAAATAAAAGTGGATATATTGGTTACATTTGTAAGTATCTGAAACACAGCAAAGAGTTCTGAGTGTTAGCTTTATACTAATAAAACAGTCACTAGAAGATGTGATTTTTTTAAGTTTTCTAGCCTCTTCCCAATATCGTCACACAATACATCTCACTATATAAAGTACATTTAATACCTCATCCTAAACAATTCCAAGCTATGTTAAGGAAGCTATAGTTTCCAAAATAGTGGAAATCGATTATAAAGGAGTTGTTACAGTAGCGCCATATATTCTTCCTAAATTTCAAAAGTATCGTAAAGTCTGATTTGTTAATGTTTAAGAAATTAACTGATATCCTCTGATGAAATGTTTTTAATGCAAAGTATATGTGTCATTACATTTAATGAAACTAAAAAAATATTGAATTCCATGGAAGTTAATTGGAGACTCTTCAAGTTGTGCATAAACAACATTGAGAGTATTGCATAATTTGAATGCAAGCAAGTACCAAAAATATTATGTTTATAGTAGGGTTCTACATTCCACTTGGTGTTTTAGCATGCATCCAAATTATTTTATTATTTTATGTCATTCTCTGGTAATACTCAAAATATCTTTCAAAGAGAATAGAAAATAGTGTGTAAAGTTAGAACAATATAAACATTTCAGTGAAATCAGTTGCAATCACTTCTTTTAGCTACATGATTGCAGGTGATTTAACTTTGGTATATTTATTGTTGCATTTAGAATGATTTAAGATGCATATCATGAATTGGATTTAACAATGAACACACCCTTTTCAGTGGCTATTTTCTGTGTGATGGCAAAATAGGAGCATTTTGTAAGTTTCCACCTCATCAAAACCTACTGAAAAAAATGAATGGATCATCAAGTGCCTAGAGAGTAATAATTTTGTATCATTACTGTTTTATTTATTAGTGTTGTACTTGTAGCATCTGAATTAATTACATTTTTAAAGTCCTTTGAAGTTTTTACTTGAAAATATTCTGATCATATATAACAATCTATGCTGGTTATTTTATAATTTTGATTATATAATAAATATATTTTTCATTTTCTCTAAAATTTATATTTTGACATTGTGATGTCAGAATCTAATAGCATTGCATTTTAAAGAATAAAATTTGCATGGAGATTTGTATAAAAATTATAATAATAAAAGAAACATAGAACCATTTTTTCTGCCATACTGATCTTAGCCTTAATTCCAGTTATACTTTGGATTGTTATTCTTCTCATGAACTTATGTCAAATAATGGACTGAAAATTTTTGAGACGTGTTGAGGGCATGTTACATTGTTCTGCTTCTATTACCATTCTACCAGCCCCATTTTTATGTATCTGTATATTGGCATATAGAAATTGAACTTAGTTTAAAAATATTGATTGCTTGTCATAAGGCAAGCAAAGGTGCAAAGGATCTGGGCTAAATAATATACTTGTTCTGTCATCATGGAACTTGAGGCTTATAAGGAAGACAAACAAGCAAATAAATAGCTACAAAAGACATCTAAGCAATCAGGAAATTCTGTCAACTCTCTTTTGAATATATGTCCGGAATTGGACCATTTCTCACCATCTTTGCAACTACCATCCTGATCCAAACCACTCTTATCTCTCACCTGGACTATCATAGTAAATCCCTAATTCATCTCCCTGTTTCTATTCTTGTTCCTCTCAACCCTTCATTCTAATCTCAACAAAGCAACAAAAGTCATTTAAAAAAAAAAGTCAGATCACATTACTCTTATGCTCAAAACCTCCCAGTGGCTCCCTAAATCATTTGCAATAAAAGTCAAAATACAATTGCCTAAAAGGCCCTTCATCATCTGGTCCCTGTTAACGTTCTGACATGAAATTCTACTATCTCTTTCTTGTTTACTCCATTCCGGCCACAAGGGCCTCCTTTCTGTTCCTGAACACTCTAAGCATGCCCAACTTCAGGCCTTTGCACTTGCTGCTCCCTCAACTTGGAGCATTCTTTCCCTACCCCATATGTCTATCTCCCTAACTTCTTTCCACACTCAAGTATGACCTTATTGGTAAGGTCTTCCCTGATCACTGTAGTTCAAATAGTAACCCCCTCCTCTGCAGCTTTCCCTGTTTTCCTTTTACTCTTCTGTATTTTCTCACACATCCCTTACAACTCTCTGACATACCATTTGTTTATTTGTAAAATGTTAATTGTCTTGTCACACTATATGTAAATCCTGTGAGTATAGAAATTTATGTATTTTGTTTACTGCTAAACTTATGGCTTGAAACTTATCTATTTTTCTAACTTTTATTATCCCTGCTTTCATTGTTTTTGCTTGTTATGTTTATCTGGTAAATTTTTGCTTACATTTTTTAAATCTTTTTGTAAAAATCTTTGTCTTTTAATATTGGTCTTTTATATAATCACATTTATTGTCATGATTGTTATTAAGTTTTATTAGTTTTAGGGTTTTATACTCTTTCTACTCTACCAATCTACTCTTTATACTTTTTGCTATTTCCTTTTTTATATCTATGGCATATAGACTAAATTTTCTTCGTTTTTATTTTCCCAGTGATTTGAACAATATACATCTTCTTTTTCATTTTAAATTGTGATCATCTTTATATTCTTATAAACCATTATTAAACCAATTTTATCTAGTTAATATGAGGGAGATGGGAATCCTAGCTTTTGGCCAGGCTGCTACTGGTGTACAAACATTTTGGTTTGCCTTCCAGAAGAGAGCAGGCTTTAGATGGTTGGTATGAAAAGTTTTGTGGACAGAAGGAATGCAGAGAATCATCAGGCAGGAAATAGAGCTCTTCTAGATGGCCCAGTCTCAGACTGGTCTCAGGTACCACTTCGGAGTTTCAGTTCTAAGGTCTTTGGAGAAGGCACTGTACATGGGAGTCACACTACCCTTTTTGCAACAGCATCTCTGGTTCTCAAGTGTCCAAAAATGGCACATAACCAGAGAGAGGGAACTCTTTCTGCTTTGGCATGAAGCATAACATAACACAGAAATTCACAGATCAGAGGAATTCAAAAAGCAGAGTCAATTTTTCAATTGATGCATTTGCAACAACCTCTGGTGAAAATAAACTTGAATGTCATGGTGGGCACTACCAAAAGTGACCTTAGGAGGTGGTGTCCTTGAGGAACTGCACTAATGAGGGAAGAGTAATGAGCAGAGCTAAAGCAGGGACTGTGGAACTGACACAGAGCAACTGAGAAGCATTCGTTAGTGTGTGTGGAAATATTAATAGTTCTGAGTACCTAGAAATTATTGGAGTAGACTTTTTCAAGAGATACAAGCTTTACATTAGTAAGAGTGACTGTGGAAAGATGGCTTATATTGTCAAATCCAAGAACCATATTATAACTTTGCACTCCTCTGATTGAAAGCAAGGACTTTAATATGCTTTCATTTCCCCTGCCTATCCCACTCAATATTTCTAATTTTATTGAAATTAGATACATTAATTTTAATTAATATTTTTTCTTACTCTTACATTAAATATATTCTCTTTCAAAAATAATTTTTACTCTTGAGATTTAATTATATTCACTATAATCATTTAGAAAAATGATCTACTGGTAGTAATGTTCTCTGGAATGCACTTATACTATATTTCTCCATTTATGTCTTTATTTTTAAGTCATTTCTTCCAAAGTATACCTTTTTGTATGACCCCATGATGTGTGCATAGTTTGAGACTTTGAATATCTGATCATTTCCTCCTATTACTTGTAGATAGACAAAGGCTTGACTAGGATGTCTCTAGCTCATTACTCTCCCTTGAACTCCTGATGCTTACAGCTAACTATATACAGGTCATCTCCACTTGAGTGTTTAAAATATATCTCAAAGTATATTACACAATGTAATTGTATCAAGGTGACATTTCAAGGGCATAATAATGGTATCGTGATTATGTAGAACAATATATCTGTTCTCACGGTATACGTGATGAAGTATTAGGTA
This sequence comes from Avahi laniger, assembly GCA_963575035.1. Lineage (NCBI taxonomy): Eukaryota > Metazoa > Chordata > Mammalia > Primates > Indriidae > Avahi > Avahi laniger. The sequence goes on along the minus strand of CAUYSK010044912.1, from coordinate 17,757 downwards.
TTGTAGCAACTATGAAAATGTGCTGTTCAGATCTCCTGTATGGAGGAGCAAAATGGACCCCCCTGGTTGCTATTCTTTTTGATGTATCCCCATGCTCAGGCCAAGAACACACTTCCTGCATGTTACTCCTAGCCAATGACTGTGCACAATGGGCGTACCAATGCAGACTCATGCATTCAGAAGATGAGACTCTATTAACAGGTGACTTTAGCTCAAGGACTTTCCACTGGCCTGGCCAAAACTTTCTTAGAAATGTGCTTCCTTATGAAATTCATCCTCTACAATCTCCTTCCTTCTCCCTCTCCTTCACAGGGAGAGTGAAGATACTCTCACAATTCAGAGTATATCTCTGCCTTCTCCTGCTCCCCCTACACTTTATCTTTCACAGCCCCTTTCCAATACATCATTTGTAAGTCTAACCCTGTGTGAACATCTGCTTCACAGAGGATCTGAACAGGACAACATGCCATGATGTCTTCAAATGGTTCAGGAGAAAAGTGTATATGTGTGTGTGTGTGTGTGTGTGTGTGTGTGTGTGTGTGTGTGTGTGTATCCCATTTTCTTAGTGCATGTGCATAAGCAGAGTGGAGTAATAGAAGAAGAAAACGAAGGAGGAGGAAGGGAGCAAATGTCTCAAAATATCAATAATTGACAAATCTAAGAGAATACTATGTGGGTGTTCATTGCACAATTTTTATAGATTTGAAATTTTTTAAGTGAACATTTGGTAAAAATTAAAAATTTAAAAATTATGAAAAAAAGATACATCAAACTCAATAGGTCAATTGAAGAGACAACTGTTTCCTACTTCAATGTCTATTCTCCTCAGTAACAGATCCCTGATTTTATTTGGGGCACACTGCATCTAGCCCAGAATTTCATTTCAACTAAACATCATCTGACCTCTAAGTTTTAGCAATGGAAATACAAACAGATATGTTATATAGGACTTGTGGGAAGTCTTCCTAAAACGTAGGAGCTCTGTCCTATTCCTCCCTCTCCTTCAGGGCTTTCTGAACTGTGTATGTAATTACTAGAGCTCAAGCAACCATCTTAGACCATGAGGCAATGCATCAGAGAGAGCAAAGCAGTAAGAAAGATGGGTTCTTGATGACTGCAGTTAACACACCAGCCCTGGAATCCTACCTATAGGACTTCTATAACATAACAGAAAAATAAACTCCTATCTAGTTTAAGACCTTGCTATTTTATGCCTTCAATTTACTTTGCTCAATCTAATCGTTTTTTTTTTTTTTTGCAGTAATTTATGTTAAAGTTCTCAGTAGTAATATTAATCTTCAATAATTTATTTGAGGTGATATTGGATTCCAAAAATATATTTATTTGAATGTGAAATGTTATAAAACAGGCAATTTTACAAAGCAAAGAGCATTTCTAATAGCCTAAAAAATTAAGCAAAATCATTGGCATTTACAGCTCAATCCAATCTTACACTGATATACTTACTGTTCAAAACTAAAGACTCAATTTCCATCCCAACCTCCAAAACAACTTTTTCCCCAGTCTATTCTTCTAGGTGCTCAAGAGAAAAACCATATAGAAAATTATCATGAACTCCCTTTGTTTAACTTAGTTTCTTTCTTAGATGTTTGTAGTATAGCTTCAATCATTGAAATGGTCTCTAATTCGCTAGGACATGTTATATGTGGCTGACTGCTCCTACTTAGGAGATAGGTGATAATCATGAAGGGGCATTTGGATGCCTTCTCATAGCTCCTTCTTGCTTTTGCTGTTAGTCTGTTTCAAAGTTCTGTGTTTGAGTTAGCAGATTTTTTTTATATCCAGTTCATCTATATTGGTTTCCTGTGGCTACCATAACAAATTACCACAAACTTGGTGGCTGAAAACAACAGGAATTTATTCTCTCACAGTACTGGAGGCCAGATCCAAAATTAAGGTGTCAGCAGGGTTGCTCTTTGTCCAGAGAATTTCTCTAGGGGAGATTTTGTTCCTCACCTCTTCTGGCTTCTGACCTTTGGTCACATCACTCCAAATTTTGTCTACTTCTTCACATCACCTTATCCTCTGTGTGTCTGTCTTCTCCTCCTCTGTCTCTTATAAGAACACATGGCCTTGGACTTAGGACCTACCCAGGTAATCCAGGATGATCTCATCTCAAGAGATCTACTTTATTACTTAGTTATCTATAAAGAACCCTCATCCAAGTAATATTCACAGGATATGGGGATTAGTAGGTGGATTTATTGTTACTGGCACAGGCCCTTGGGCTCTCTACGTAATAGAAATTGACAAGAGGCCAAAAGGGAGTCATAAGCAAGGCTTTACTGGGGCTTATGCCTGACCACAAAGAAGGCAGCACAAAGGAAAAAATCATCAGCTGGCTCCCCACGGGGAGTTCAGGGAAGGTTTTATAGAAGCTTAAGTGGGAAAGGGGTGATGTGTAAGTATGTAGAGATTTTCTAGCATCTGCATAGTTCTATTACGTGTTTTTTTTTTACACATTGTATGTCTGATTAGCATGTTAAATCTCCACCCCTGGGCATGATTTTCAGCATTAAAATGGGATTAGAATGAGGGAAAATGCAGGATAAGGTCAAAGCAGAGGTCTTTCTGGCTTGAGGTGGTTGAATGTGGATAGGTCCAGTTCTTTCACAGCCAGGTGCCTTCTCGGCCTGCATTAGTATCTTGCTTCAGTGGCCCTGAAAAATATTACTCAAAAGGTAGATGATCAGGCCCCACTCCTTATCTGGGTATGGGCTGAATTTCAGTGGCAAGGAAGTCATTTGAATTAGGATGGATCATGCTGACCCGTGTTGTCTCCCTTGGTCGGAAGACAGGCCCAAGTCTTGTCCTTATACTGTCTCATTTTCTTTTGGGGATGCCATTCAAACTACTACACTATCCATGCTGAAATTAATGATGTTTCCTTTAAAAGAGCAGTTAATCACTAGTTTGTGCAATTGTGTATTATGTGTATATCACAGTGCTATGTTGAATTTCTGTATATGTGTGTGTGTGTGTGTCTGTCTATTTTGTTTTCCTTTGTTATTTCAAAAGAAAAATGGGGGTTCCCAATAACCTGTGTCTACAACCTAGATATTCAGCGTATATACAAAATGATATAATTCATTATTTTTCAGGCAAAAGTTTTCCCCCAGCTTTCTGGTTTCAGGCAGAAAATTTTTATAAGCTATATAGAATATTACTAAAGTAGCACAGTGCATGAAAATTGATGACAAAAGCTCAATATTCTTTCATTTATTCATGAAATACACATTACTGGAATGACTATGATGTGCCAGAAATCATGTTAAATATAGGGATAATTAGGACATATATATCGTACTCAAAGATTTCATAATATATTAGGAGAGTATTATACAATATAAATGGTTATACATCAAAATAGAAATTGATAAGCATCTGGAGAATGAAATCTAGTGGCATGGGAGTCAGGAGGAAAGATAAAAGACAAAAAAGCTTAGGAGAGATGAGCATTTTGATCCTTTACTATATAGGCATAAATGAATAAATAAATAGATTTGTATGCATTTTTATACATGTGTTACTATCGGAGAGACAGAAATCTGTATGGGTATAAACTAAAAATTATGTAGAAGAAATTCTAACATATTTGAAGGAGTAAAACTGCAAATAAATCATTTGCTATGTTTAAATTTAAGCATTTAAAAGCTGCTCTTTGAAAATAAACATTTTAGATTTCACATGATCCACTCTATGCATCTAATTATTCAAACAAAAGGATGAAAAGAACAGTATAGGATTCTAGAAAGACTGCCAGAGGAAGGTGCTAGAATTTGCTTCCAAATCGAGTATCTTCCTCAACTTTCACTTTGCCTTTGAGGATAGGCACAGGGCTTGAGAAATACTTCAAAGAGGTTTTCTGGCCAGCTGTGTTTTGCCAAGCTCTCAGAGCTTTCTCAAAGCTTTCAAAATTATCAAATACCAACATACATCTCCCACACTATTACTTTATCAGGGAAGAACACTGCAAGCAGCATCACAGCCTTCAGAATTCTTTATCATGTCATAAAGCAGCTGCATTCAGACTGCAATGCCTCCACTCAAGCCATAACAAGGCAACGCTGACATTAAGAAGCAATGTTCCACAGATGCCAGTTTCAGCAGTAGCTATAATAAGTGTCGGAAAACATCATGACATGGCAGCTCTTTAAAATGTGACTTTTATCAATCCTGGAAAGCAATTATTTGACTTCAAATTTGCATGCCACCTTAAAAAAAAAATGGTATGTTCTTACTGTACTGTGAGGAATTTTAATTAGTTTTGCCCTTTTGCTTATCTTGAGCATATTTTACCTGTATCCAAAATTAGCGTCAGTTACCTATTCGCTTCTAGGTGGAAGAGTAATTATTGGGATTTTCTTGAGTCTCTATGAAATTTAAAGTCTCTTCTCAATATTTACAACCTTCACAACACAGTCAGCATGCATAATATTTACTGAATGTCCAGTGTGTAAAAAACAAAACAAAAACTTCACCGGCTTCTAATTCCTGAAGATTTAAAGACATAAAAAGGATGATTCATGCTTTTAAGGTGCTTACAGACAAGGGAGGAGGGGTGCAGAAGTACACATAAGTGATGAATGGTTACATTTATATAGTGCTTTGCAAATTACCAAGGTCTTAAACACTTACTGTTAATCCTTGTATTAGCCTGGCAAGATAGCTCTTAGAGATAAGAGAAATAGAGGTAACATATTTAGAAACTTATAAGCAATTTGATATATTTTTTTTAAAGAAAGACTATTGACCGAGCTGTACTAGAGTCTAAGTCTTTTTTTTTTCTAAATTGACTGTTCTTTCTACTATAGCATAGCACAAATAAGTGCCTTAAGAATTTAAACCAAAAAGAAAGATGATGGTAAAATGCAGAAATTGGTAGAGACTTCACAAGGAGAAGTGTTTCAGTCTGATTGCTAAGGACAAGAGGACTGGCATCACCTGAAAATCTGGCAAGAGCAGAGTTATAAGCCAGGTCCCTGAAAGGGCATGTGCTGGGCCTGCTCGGTCCTGCCGTGTGGCTTACCACCCTAAGCAACCTTACATGGAATGCCCTCCTGATCACCAAACTCTCTGCTATCAACCTTCTGAAAGCTGCTTTCCAAGTTAGGCAAAATCTGGGAAACCCAAAGTAACATGCAAGTCAGGGAAGAAACAAGAGCCTGGGAAGAAACAAGAGCCCTGTATTGTTCTGCTTTTTTGATTTATTCAGTGCCATTGCTTCTCCTTAGGAACCTGCTCCTCCCAAGAAAGGGCTTTTTAAAGGCAACTAAATTAACCCTTTTGAAATATGTAATCGCTCACAGCCTTTGGACACTTAAAAGTGTTAACACCTTCTAGAAGACCTGAAGCCTTAAGGCGATTTCCACCTAAGGTTATTTATTCTTTTACTTACTATTTAGGATTGTTCACACATTTCCTTTTACATGACACAAAATGAAGGTATATGTATATTTTTTTATCATTCTGTGAAAAATGTCTCATTTGTTTATTTGATTTGCCATCCTTGGTATATCTTATGAGGAACCAATTAATTAATTCTTCAATGCTGGCATTTCATTTCCATTATTTTTTTTCTCTGTTGAGAAAACATTATATGTCAAGCTTACGCTAGACAAATTTTTTTCACAAATATCTTTTATTTTTTGAAACAGAGTCTCGCTCTGTTGCCCAGGCTAGAATGCCATAGCATCAGCCTAGCTCACTGCAACCTCAAACTCCTGAGCTCAAGCGATCCTCCTGCCTCAGCCTCTCAGGTAGCTGGGACTACAGGCACATGCCACCATGCCTGGCTAAGTTGTTCTCTATATATATTTTTAGTTGTCCGACGACTGTCTTTCTATTATGTTCTTCCTTTTTTTTTTTTTTTTTTTTGTTCAGTAGAGACAGGGTCTCGCTCTTGCTCAGGCTGGTCTCGAACTCTGAGCTCAAACGATTCTCCCACCTCAGCCTCCCAGAGTGCTAGGATTACAGGTGTGAGCCACCACCCCTGGCCACAAGTGTCATTTCATTTAATCTTTACTAATAAAGCCCCATATTGCTAAGAAGAGAAATTTGAAGCTCAGTAAATTAGTTTCTTCACCCAGATCACTCAGTTGGCTAAATGGCAGAGCAGATATTTGAACCCTAGTGCTCCCCTTCCCAGATCCCTACTCATTCCACATTCCACAAGAGTTCTCTAACCGAACTTCAAGTGCCTGATTTTAGGGCCACTTCAACTCGTCATCTCCTGGAGACCAGCTGCTCACCTTGACTATACGTGGGTAATCTTTATAAGGCTGTTGTTTCCATTGCCATAGAGTTAAACAGAACAGCTATGCATGAATCAAAACCAAAACAAACAAACAAAAAAAAACGCACCACTAAATTCTTTAGAAACAAAATGTTCTGCAGTGCTTGGAGAGTGTGGAATACAAAGTATCCAGGGCATGCTGGATAGCTTGTAGACATCTCTAGAATACTAATCATTTGTCACTTCCATGATGCATGCAAATTCTCAGCAGCTATTGGTAAACTTGAATATAATCACTGGATATCTTTTGGCTTTGTTTCAGCTGGTAGATTCATGAGTAATCTGATCACATAAAGATATCATCATGAAATATGCATATGGTTGAACTATTTAGTCACACATCACATTTTCTATTAACACATTCTCATTAGATTTTCTAAACACTATCAAGGCAATTCCTCCTTTCATGCTTCAGCTTAGCTCCTCCTTCAGGATCCCACAGGTCCCCTCTGCCTCCACTTCCCCTGCCTCCACTCTCCCGCCCCTCCCATATGCACGTACCTCAGCTCTCGCCTTCATTTGGGCCAGCCTTTTCTCCTTCATCATCATTTTGTGTCTTTTGTTGCACTTACACTCTTTAACTTACAGATTTCATTATTCTAACATGCATCCTCTTTGCTTCCACTAAAAACAATATTCAGAACAGATGTTCCCAAATTAATTCAACAGATTACAAATCTAGGCCATACTTTCTAATTTAACTTTACTTAAACCATTCTGTGTGACCCTGTCAAAGCATATGTGAAAGAAAGTAAATGAATTTGGAAACCAACTAAATGTGGATTCTAATCATAATTCTGACACTTTTATCAAATGTGTGGCCTTAGGAAAATTATTTTAAGCTTCTCAGCTTCAGTTCCTCAACTGTAATGATGGTATATTAATCCTACCACGTAAGGCTACTGTGGAGACTAAATGAGATGAGGAATTGAAAGTATCTAGCTTTGTTACCTTAAGGAAGTTATTTAACCTCTCTGTGACTCAATTTCTTCATGTTAAAGATGATAGAATAAGTACACCCACCTGATTGGGTTATGTGACAATGGAATCAGTTAACATATATTGCTTGGACTATGCCTGGCACATAGTGATATATGAATGTTACTTATTATTATTATTACATAATATGTAACACTATGACTACCATTGAAAGGAGATCTCCTACAGTTAGTTCTTTTCTACAAATGAGATAAGAGTAGACAAATTATTAGATTATTGACTTGTCAAGTGGGAGTAAGTACACATTATTGAACTGAGTAATGCCTAAAAAGCATAATGGACAGATTATAACATACTAGAAAATAGAATTGATAGCACAAGGTGTCATTTTTATGAGGGAGGTGAAATGGGGGAATCAAGGATGATCCCCTTGTTTTTATCTGGGTAACTTGAATCATGGTGATGTTTTGCGCTAAGAGAAGAAAAACAAACCGATCAAAAAGAAGAAGGGATCAAATTAAAAATAAACAATTTTTTTTTTTAAAAAGTATTACATGATACAAAAGACTAAAAGAATTCATTGGATTTAGCAACACAGTATTTCACATTGGAAAGTTTATTGGAGTGGTAGGGGAAAAGTGAGACTGCAGTGGATTAGGGGACTAAAGAGGAGATAGTTGGTAAAGATGTAGAAGTAGAAACCCTTTAAGATTATTGTCTGTAAACAAGAGATAAATAGAATGTTGTTCAGAAGGCTACTTTGAAAAGAAATAATATGAGATATCAGTAACTGGTTTTTGATTATTCACAACCACAGTGTTTCTTGAGGTGCTATAATTTGCCGAGTCATAAGGGGTAATGAATAAAAAGTGGCTTAAGAATGATTTTTAATGTACTGGGAAAGTGGGAGATATATAGGAAAGAAAAATTATAAGAAAAGAGAACATAAACTGACTAACAAATGTATGGAACTGAAAATAGTGTTACATAGGCAATCTCAGAGCCCTTAGAAGCTACAATATTTGGATAAGAGTTCAAAAAGCAGGGGAGACTTACGATTGTTATTAAAGCAGAGCTAGGAATTAGCTGGTCAGGAAGGCACAGGAAGGAGTAAATGGTGTGAGCAGAGCTTCCGGCGAGGGGTGTGGCTTGTGCATGGCAGTCATCGATCAGAGGGGTAGAGGGCCGAGTATCTGTTCAGCTCATTTCCTTATTTTTACCGGAAAGGTGAGTTTATTGGAAAGCTATATCCTACACAATATCCAGCAATGTAGTAGAAAACAAATAAATATTACTTAAATATTTGTTGGGTAAATATCGAATATATAGAAAAGCTACAGATAAGAATTTGCCTGGAGTAAGACTAAAAAGTAAAAATTAAGATTTTCAGTCTCAGAGAGTTGACTTTGAGTCACAAATTAGGATCTTTATAGGAAATATGCAACAATAATTTGGTCTGAGTAATTACAGACTTCAATTCTATGGAGTTTGAGAAAAGTTGCTGCTGAATGTAACCAGCCCATAACATTCTCCTATCATCCCCATTCTTTCTTACCCTTTACTCCTCCAGTAAGGAAGAAATTGTAATTCAATAAGACTTTATTGGTCACCAATAATTTGTCTGGCTTATTGTTCGTGCTTCTTTGGAGATTATAATCGTATTGGGAACAAATGTTGTGAAAGCCAGGATGAGAAGAAATCACTGAGCGGGGCTTGAAAAATGGAGTTATGTATTTAGAGGAAAAGTTGGAAGTGAATTCAAACTTGGAGGAGACAACATGAATAAAGGGAAGGAGAGAAGCAAGAAGGAGCCAGGGGGTATTCTGGGGACAGTCACACAGCATTGACAGAGGGTTAGAGCTAAAATAGCCCTAAACTGTCATGGTTGATAACTTACATTCCTGTGACTAATACTTCTGGCTCACAGGGATAGACTATCTTAGTGAAAAAAATAAACAGCTCCTCCTCTCCGCAACTGGAGACGCTGAATGGTTCAGTGAGTTTTTTTTAAAAAAAAAATAGATTTGTTCATTTCTTTAGAACTTTGAAAACGTCCCTGATGGAAGGCATGTGGGATTAAGTACATTTTTAACCTTCCCTTTTGCAGAGACATAAGCATTTAGTGCCCCTGTATTCCCTAAGGGGAATTGAAGATGCCATAGTAAAAGCCATAGCTTCAGATTAGTCCAGTAGGTAAAAGCGGCTTCCTTTTCTGAGTTCCCTACAAATCCCTGCTTCCCCAAGAGCTGCAAACAAATTTCCCTGAAGTCATACATTTTTGAACACTCACTTGTGGTTCCTAGCTAGAAGGAGATACTCCTTAGAGGTAAAGATCTGCAGGAGCAAAGCCTGTGTTTGTGGGGGATAGGGCCACCTCACCTGCTCTTTTGGAGTTGCCTAAGTCTGAGGCTTCTCTACCCAATACAGAAAACCTTATTTGTTGATAAAGCTCAGGTCTCCCTCCTCTCAGTTGTTATTTTTAAGCTCAGCCCTCCTCTGCTTGACACACGTACACCTACCTCAGGGTCTTTTTAATGTCAATTGTGTCTGCCATGCTGAACTCACAAGACTTTTCTTCTCTTATTTGTCTTTCATACATTTCTTATTCTCTCCTCTTTCTGGCCGTTTTTCTTTTCTCCCCACTTCCACATTAGTGTCTAGGATTTAATTTTAACATGCAGAAATAGAGAATATGAGCAGACCTTTAATGTCTGAGGTGTTTAAATAGATGTTCAGAAGGTCCCTGGGCACGTTGCCAAAGAGTCTCGGCTCTGGTTTCTTAAAGGTGGGTGACAAGAGCTCCGTGACACTTTTCGATACAAGTGGATATCCTGTAGTTTGTGCTTTTAGCATCTGTAGCCCCACACTTAACACGGGCTGGAGACATGCTTAGATTCTCAGAGTTCAGGGAAAAGGATGTAGGTAATGTGGGAAAAAGAATAATTGTTAGTAAAATGATTCATTAGGTGGCTTTGGAAAAAAAACAAGCGCTTCAAATTCTTCCTTTATATAATAGAATAAAAGATCATTTAATTACCTTCCATATCCCTTTCAACTCTAAAATATTGCTCACTATATCTCCTTTTTGTCCAAATCCCTCACATTTTGGCTACCTAGACTCTTATATTATTTTCTTTCCTGTCTTGGTTTGGAAGACTTATGTTGTCTAGTCACATGTAAACACCCAGTGCATTTCAGGGCTTACATACAGAATAGGGATTGCATAGGGACCTTATAGGTTTTACTATTTTCAAAACTGAATATTCAAAAGCAGCTAAGGAGTGGTATTTGGATGATAGTAAAAGAACAAAAACTGGAAACTTTTTTGATTATTTTGGTTTGGTAACTGTATTTTAATAATCAAACTAGCTAATTATTACTTATCCATACTTTAATGCCACATAACTTCTGCCATTTTCTTAATTCTTTAAAGTTTTGACTATGTGGTTTGTGGGAAAAAATTCTCCAACGCTGTTCACTGGTGACCCTTAAATCTAGGTTTAATAATCAATTACCTAAAGTCAAAAACCTCTGCTCATCTATGGTACTAATGCATTAGAAAAATGTTAGACCCTGTGAAGAAATATTGTCAATTTGATATTTTCCAATAGCCTTCTTCCCTTTCTCAATTTTAAATTAAAATAAAATGAATCATATAATGAATGCATAGTTGTTGTCACCTGCAATAGTATTAGGTTGGTGCAAAAGTAATTGCGGTTTCACAATTGTTGAAATTTGCCTTTTGATATTGGGATATATTTTTAAATAAATGTGGGTATTTTATACATCATTTTATTGCACATTTCTCACTTTATTTTCTTTGCTAATGACTTATTACTTGCTGTTTATTTTATATTTATTTTAAACTATGGCAATGATGTTAGACAAAAAGCAAATTCGAGCAATTTTCTTATTAGAGTTCAAAATGAGTCATAAAGCAGCAGAGACAACTTACAACATCAACAAGGCATTTGGCCCAGGAACTGCTAACGAGCACACAGTCAGTGGCGGTTCAAGAAGTTTTGCAAAGGAGATGAGAGCCTTGAAGATGAGGAGCACAGTGGCAAGCCATCGGAAGTTGACAACAAGCAATTGAGAGCAATCATCTAAGCGGATCCTCTTACAACTGCACGAGAAGTTGTCAAAGAACTCAATGTTGATCATTCTATGGTCATTTGGCATTTGAAGAAAATTGGAAGGTGAAAAGCTCGATAAGTGGGTGCCTTATGAACTGACTGAAAAAAAAAACACGTCGTTTTGAAGTGTATATACAACAACAATGCAAAAACAACAATCCATTTATCAATTGGATTGTGATGTATGACAAAAAGTAGATTTCATATGACAACCAGTGAAGACCAACTCAGTGGTTAGACCAAGAAGAAGCTCCAAAAGCACTTCCCAAAGCCAAACTTACACCAAAAAAGGTCATGATCACTATTTGGTGGTCTGTGGCTGGTCTCATCCACTACAACTTTCTGAATCCCAGCAAAACCATTACATCTGAGAAGTATGCTCAGCAAATCGATGAAATGCACAGAAAACTGCAACATCTGCAGCTGGCATTGGTCAATAGAAAGGGCCCAATTCTTCAAGACAACGCCCCACCACACATCTTCAAAAGTTGAATGAATTGGGCTATGAAATTTTGCCTCATCCACCATATTCACCTGACCTCTCGCCAGCCAACCACCACTTCTTCAAGCATCTCGACAAATTTTTGCTGGTTTTGAAAATGCTTTCACAACCAGCAGGATGCAGAAAATGCTTTCCAAGAGTTTGAGGAGTCCCAAAGCATGGATTTTTATGCTACAGAAATATTTCTCATTGGCAACAATGTGTTGATTGTAATGGTTCCTATTTTGATTAATAAAGATATCTTTGAGCCTAGTTATAATGATTTAAAATTCATGGTCTGAAACTGAAATTACTTTTGCATCAACCTAATATTTTGTCACTTCAGCATTCAAAACTGTTCAATTTTGTAGTTTGCATATCTAAGATTCCTCATAAGATTACACTATGTTAAGATGGATAAGAAATAGCTGTAACCATACATAGAAATGGGAATTATACTTGCTTGTTGATTCTAGGGCACTTTCTCATAGAAACCTCATAATCAATAGCATGTGTGTGAGGGGGTTAGATTTATTTAGTCATTATCATTCTTTCACTTGTATTTCATGGTGCTGAGCAAATAGTAAGTGAAGAGTATGAGTTTTTTCACATTGCCCTCAATAAATGGATTTAACCACAATACAAATCTCATAATCCACCTCTTCAATCCCACTGGCAATGGGACAAATCCAGTAGCTTTAGAGGTAAGCCTTCAAATATACTTCTACTGACAGACTGAAGTTTGTTTTAGGAAAAATCAAGGCTGTGCAATCCTTTGCATTCATTGAAGCCTTCTGTTTCCATGGTTTCCAAGAGTTCACTGAAATTAGGCTTTCAGTGTTTAGAAGTTCATGATATGGAGCTTTGGTAAATTCCTTCGCGCTTACCTAGATTATGTTTAAGATCAGTATATTGCTATTCCTAGATGAGTTTTGAGAGCTCTCAGATTGTCACCATGGCTTTTCCCCTGCATGCCTCTTCCAAAGAACTAAGGGCAGATATGAGATATCTCAAGGTAATCTGTATGAAGCCAGACTAGAGTTGCTTTTTGGATCAGGAAAAAATAAAATTACAAGTCTTATTTTTATTGAAGAAGTACCTTCAAAGGAATTAGTAGGGAAAGCTAGGCTTAGTGTTCTCTGGCCTTTGGCAAAGAGGGGATGCCTGATGAAATAAAATCTAAAACAACAGACTTCCAGAGGCTTCACTTATCTTACAGAACAACAACAACAACAGCAACAAAACAATCTCTGGATGTGGTAGGAGTCCTGAAATAGTTTAAGTCCAGCCCAAGGTACAAGGAGGTGTTAATAATGCAGGGAGAGGTTTCATTAGGCTAGGAAATAAAGCATGTGATTTCTGATGTTCATATACAATTGTTATCAGGTTTCTATCTGCAAGCCAAGTTGTTAGGCAGCCTCAAATAGTTCTTGAGAGTCTGGTTACCACACAACATACATGAATAAATAGATAAGATTCCTGAGCCCAAATGTACTGTCTTTGCTATCCTGGGGCTCAAACCCAGGACTTCCAGCAGTTACCTCTCATAAAGATAGTGACTTTTTGATCAGCAGTTGTTACCTGAATACGTAAGAAACAGAGCTAGATTGATAAAATCAAATACACGGAGACCAAAACAGGGAGCATATGAAACCACATCTGCGACTACACGGAACTGATCTAGATGACTCGGAAGTATCCTTTAGGAAAGTGTACAAAGCTCCATAGAAGTAAATGTGAATGGTGCTGCACTTCAAAGGTCTAGTCAACACCCTGAAACAAGTGGGAAGCAGTTCAGAGTATGGGGGTACTCTGTCCAGGGATCACATTGAGTTTGGCAGCGGCAAAGTTTCAGGAGGGGTTTTCAAGGGAGATTTAAGAACAGAGAAAAATGTAGTTGCCTATTCTGAAGGTCACCCAGGTGGGACTCCCCCGAGAGAGGTCTGTAGCAAGAAGAGAGTCCTGAGTTATTACATAGCTCCAGGGGCAAACTGTGGCAGCAGGCAGATCAGCAGCTCCAGCACTCCTCAGCATCGGGTCTGAATGATTGCTTGTCAGGCAGATGTGTTTGTAAACTAATGACTTTCACAGTGTGATGAGATTGAAAATGAAGCCTAATTGCTTCCACTGAGTTAACCCTTGGAATGCTTCCAGGCATGCCGATAGCCATGTGTCTTTAATCATGTGAGTTAATCACCTTCAGGGATACATCAGAAAACAGTGGCTTATAGGAAGTCCAGGAAGCACTGCAGTTGTGTTATTAGATTTAGACTTCTGGGGCTATCATCTGTTCAAATAAGGACACTGAGAGGTTGGTCATGGCGCCCTTACACTAGTGTTTGTTAGTAGCAACTGACACCGGCAATTACATGGCTCTGTAATTCAGAAAAAAATGAATTAATATTTATGCATTTTTAAGTAACTTAAAAAAAAATCTCCTAATAGTAGCAGAGTGAGAATAACAAGTCACCTTGATCCTTCTAAGGCCACCATGAACTTTAGTACAGCTCTGGAAGAAAATCAGAATTGGAAAATGTTCTAATAATCAGGCCGTCTGATTAATAGTGACAATTAGTATTGGACTACAGTGCATAACCAACTGATTATGAATCATTTGAGCACTTTAGGTAAATTTTCAATACAGGCGATTAAAATGAAAAGACTCATGATCCTTACATAATGACTTCATTAAATTAATTTAGTTCTGAGATTGGGGAAAATTTTCTTTTGTAGTAAGGAACCAGCAGAATTTAAGTTCCATTCACTTTTTGTCAAAAGAAAGCTACAGGAAACATTTAAAAGATTTAAACACACAGACACACTCACACACACAGACATATATACACACCACATTACAAACAGCTTATTCTTTTCTGAAAGTGAACCATGTTACCGAGGAAGAAAGAACTGAAGGTCAGAGCACGGATTCTGTTTGCATCACTTATTTGGAAGAAGTGAATCTTGCTCTCAGTTATATTTCGTATTCCACTAAGTGCATGCATTGTTAAGGTTAAAAGAACATTATTGTGGAGTAATGTGAGAGAGACAGACACTTCGAAGAGATAAATACTCATTTCTATTACATAAACAATAGACTCAAATTATTTGCTTCGTGGTAAAAGACAAAGCTAAAGCCAAGTCCAAATACTGTGGTACCAAAGCAGTTGAGAAAAAAGATTCCTTTAGGTGAAATGCAGTCATTCAATCAAAGCAGCAATAATTTTATAGAATTAGACAATGGGAGTGGAAGGAAAAGAGACTCTCTAGGGATAAGCTGAAATATTCCATGTTGAATTCAGTTTTTATTGTTGATTTTGAGTCAGGAAGTAACTTTGCTTTCAAGATTCATCACTTAATACCTAATGCATATGGCTTCATAGTTTGCAAAGTGTATTTGCATTTAAGTTGTAGAAACATTCTGTAAGCTAGGCGTTATGTGTATTAATAATAGCGAATATCCATTTAGCAATTCAGAATTTACAAAATTTCGTCTATTATCTCTTTTAATTTCTTTTATTCTTCTCACAATTCTTGAAGAAGAGAAAAGAGCTCCCAAAAAGTTAAAGTATTTTAATTTGTCAAAAATCACAAGACTAATAACAGCAAAAATTAGGTATTGAGCATTGTCTTCTGACTGTAGATCCTTGTTCTGTGTACTGCTTCCTGTCCCTTACTATTTTTTTTTTTTTTTGAGACAGAGCCTCACTCTGTTGCCTGGGCTAGAGTGAGTGCCGTGGCATTAGCCTAGCTCACAGCAACCTCAAACTCCTGGGCTCAAGCGATCCTCAGCCTCCCGAGTAGCTGGGACTGCAGTCATGCGCCACCATGCCCAGCTAATTTTTTCTATGTATTTTTAGTTGTCCAGATAATTACTTTCTATTTTTTTTTTTAGTAGAGATGGGGGTCTCGCTCTTGCTCAGGCTGGTCTCGAACTCCTGAGCTCAAACAATCCACCCACCTCGGCTTCCCAGAGTGTTAGGATTACAGGCGTGAGCCACTGCGCCTGGCCCCTTACTATTTCTTAAGACTATTTCTTCTGCTTGGCTAATGGTCTTCTTCAGAATAAGTTTTTACATTTGCTGTATTCTTTTGTAGGTCTCTGAAAGTAAAAACCATTTTAAATTCTAGATTAT
The DNA here is from genome assembly GCA_963575035.1 of Avahi laniger. Taxonomy (NCBI): domain Eukaryota; kingdom Metazoa; phylum Chordata; class Mammalia; order Primates; family Indriidae; genus Avahi; species Avahi laniger. Next base: position 1,752 of record CAUYSK010044912.1, on the reverse strand, counting down.
GTACAATGATCTTTCTTCCTTTTTGACTAGACTGCAGGCTCTCTGAAGGCATGCCCTGCAGTTTCTAGCACGGAACTTAGCCTTCCCGGCAGAGAGAGGAAACGCTGTCAGTAATTGGTTGAGCTAGCACTTCAGCCCAAGTCCTCCTTCTGGGAGAAAGGATTCAAGAAGAATAGGGGGCAAGAGATGAGAAGAAATAAGTTACAGTGAAATGTGAGGATTCATTCAAACCCCGCATTGGCAAACACCATTCTAGCGTATCATTTCTCGTTTAAAGCAGGATGGACAACGAAAGGCAACAGTAAAGTCCTTGAGCTGCTGACGCCACAGGGTTGACTGGGCATGCTCATCAACTAGGCAACTTGCCTCTGAGCTTAAGCCTCACTTGACACAACAAAATTATAAGTTAGCAAACAGCACAGACTATTGAAATTACACTTATTTATATGAAATAAAAATGTTAAATCCAGAATGCCAAAAATTACTCTACGAAGAAAGGACTTGGTGGCCTTTATCGACTTAAATTCTTTGAATGATCTTTGCTAAACTCACTGCTATCTGAAGAACGTTCCTCAGTGACACTTCACCCTTAAAGATGTTTCTGGAGAGTTTAGGATGCAGCTGTGTGTGCGTATGTGTGTGCTTATGTGTACGGACTTGTGTATTACAGTATGTTCACCATTTCCTCCTTCCGTTCAGTGTATTTTATCTCTTTTCCTCTCTGCTCCTTACTTCTCCTCAATTCCTTGTCCCCAAATGGTAGGGCTTGCTTGGACTGAGGTGTTAGCTCAACTAATTACTGACAGGTTTGCTGTTCTGTTAAATTCAAACCAGAAGGGTCCGATTCACAGAGCTGTTTCCACCAAATGATACCAAGTGCATGAAGGTGCTCTAAAGTGTCATACGTAACAGAAGACTGCCTCTCTGCCCCCTCAGATTTTACAGAAAAGCAAACAGAAATAAACCTCACAGTGGTCTTTTGAAGGAAAAGAAGTTTCAGAATTCCCATCACTTTTCTATTTCTCTCTTCCAGTCTCACTGACACTGACCCTCTTTGTGCCTAGCCTAAACCGGGTCAGATTGCAAGTTCTCTGGTTCACAGGGACTGTGCTTCACTCACCTACATATCCCTTAAAGAGCCTATGACACATCAGGCAGTCTCTTGAAGGGCGGAATGTTAGTCTTTGCCTGCTGTGTCTTGGTGGTACAAAAATGTATTAGACTTATTTCCATTCAGCTTGTTGATTTCTGTCTCGTTACCTTACACTCATACACTGAAAACAGGTATTTTTGGCATTAGCTGGTAGGCCTTTCTTTCTTCACCTAAACAGAATTTCTGGAATTTCTTTTTTTTTTTTAATTTATAAATGAATGTTAATTTTTTTTTCTTTTTATTTCAGCATATTATGGGGGTACAGATGTTTAGGTTACATATGATGCCCTTGCCCCCTCCTCTCCCCCAAGTCCGAGTTTCAAATATGTCCATTCTTCGGGTGGTGCGCATTGCACTCTTTGTGTATGCATATACCCATCCCCTCCTGCCTCCTTCCCCCTCCTCCGTCTCCCCTCCCCCCTCCCCCTACCCAACATCCAATGGATGTTATTCTTATGTGTGCACTTATGTGTTGATCAGTTAAATATTATTTTAAAACAGCTTCCTTTAGATTTTCACTAATACTTTCTTGGTAAGAATGACCAAAATTAGCTAAACTCAGAAGCTGTGACTAGTTTTTGGTGAAAAGCAACTATCTC
>CAUYSK010044911.1:0-16513 GCA_963575035.1 Avahi laniger | reverse complement strand
GAGTGTGTGCCGCGCCTCGCTGCCCTGGCTCGAGTTACTCCAGAGTCTGCCCATCTGGGCTGGCCGTTCTGCCTGCTCCTCCGTGTCCTGGCTCACACCCCCCCGTCCTGCTGCCCCTTTGCAGCAGCTGCTCAGGCGCCTCTGCACCGCTCTTGGGGCAAAGTCCACGTTGTATCCTTGTCTGCCCCTCGTCCCTGTCTGGTCCCCAGTGCGCAGGTGCTTCCTTGTCCCAGCCCCCTCTCCTGGCTCAGTCTTCCAGCCTCGGGGGCTGGGGCTGGAGCCGGGGGTGGGGAATTGGGCTCTGCAGACTGTGCCCTCCAGCCACCACCCCAGGGTTTCCAGGCAGCGCTCATCACTGGTCATCGGGGTGACGTCCTTTCCTGCCTGTTTCCCCACCGCAGCAGGAGCTCCTTAGGATAGGGTCTGTGCCTTGCTGACCTTGAGTCCTCTGTGCCTGGCATACTACTGTCTAGCTCAGGGGTCAGCAAAGTATAGTCCCTGGGCCAGATCCAGCCACCACCAGTTTTTACTAATAAAGTTTTGTTGAGACACAGCTAATGGCCATTTATCACCTCTGGCGGCTGTTGTGTGCCCCCCGCAGAGTTGAGTAGTTGCAACATCTGGGCCTTTACACACCCCTAGTCTGGCCCAAAGTGTGTGCACGGTAAGGTTTTCCCTGAGCAGCGATGGGTATGTGTTTATGAAGCTTTTTGCACGTGCCAGGGATGGTGACAAACTTTAACTGCATCATTGCATTCAAGCCTCTCGGTGGCCCTGTGAGGTTTAGGAGTCACTGTTAGTTCCTCTCATCTTTTCAGATGAGAAAACGGAAGATTAATAAATAACTTGCCCAGCGCCACAGTTGCTGAGCGGGTGGACCTGGGATCGGAATGCAGCTGTCTGCCTCCAGGACCTTGACTGCCCGCCAGGGAGTGACCGTGGCCTCGGCCTTCACCGGGCGGCAGGACACAGAGGGGGTTCAGGGGGGGTGGGGAGATGGAGGTGCTCGTGGGAGGAGTGATGGGCTGCCACTGTCCGGGAGGCGGGGCACGGAGGAGTGAGGAGGGGCCCCGGCCCCCAGCAGTTCATGTCGGAACTGAGACATCGTGTCGTAAACAGGGAGGGATGTTAAAATTTGGGAAACTGACTGAGGGCACATTGAACACAGGGAGACCTTCTGTTCCAACTTGGGACTTTTTGTCTGTCTTTGTTTTCTTCATCACTCGTAAGGAGTTTTGAAAAGATTCGGCACACTAAGAAGTTGAGCAGGACAGACCTGACATTTGGTTTACCGTTCGGTCCCCCACGCTCCTCAAATCAGGTGAAGTTTAGAAACAGGCAGGTCTGTCTTAGCACAGTGGGTGCTCCGTTGCTGGCACCGATTGAACTGGTGGCGATGATGGCAGCTGGCGGGTTTATGGGCCTCGGGTGCCGTGCAGAGAGCATTTCCCACGCATCTTCTAAGCCCATGTCACCCTGTTTTTGTGCCCGTCTTGGAAAGGAGGAATCCGCGGTTGAGAGGTCCCACGGCTTGAGTTCGGAGCAGAGCTGGGAATCGGTTAGCCCATGTGGCTCATCACCGCTCCAAGTCACAGTGGCGGATCAGAACTGGAGCTCTGGGACCAGCCCTCAGATCTGGCCTGTGGCTTCATAAATGCGGCCCCTTCAGCTGTTTGCTGGGGTGGGTCAGCCCTTTAAATAGCCTCCTGGTTCAACTGGGGTCAGGGCCGTGGTGGGGCACGCTGGCCTTGGGCAGCTGCCCAGAGGTGTGGAATCGGGCTTCTCAGTCCACGCCAGCCCCTGGTGGAGCCCCGGGCTGGCTTTAGGAGCTTGGGCACAGCTCCTTCCGGATCCAGTTTCTCACTGCTGTGGTGGCGGGGGTGTGTGCAAGGCAAGTTGAGGTATTTCTGTTGCCTAATACATACATAGTGGAGGTTGAAACTGCCAGGAAATTGAGGTATATTTGAATAGTAGTTAGAAATCATTCTGTTCCATGCCGTGTTCCACTCCTGGCACCTTTGTCCCTTCCTGCCTGTCAAGTCTCCAAGTCTGTCAAGGCCCACCTTGTGTGCCACCTTCGACTCCACCCCAGAGGCATGATTTGGCCAACTAGTGTTTTCAAACACTATGTGAGGCTCATGGGAGCAGAATCGGGACAGTCCTGCCCCGAGGGGTTCCCAGTCTGGGGGAGGATGACAGACTGGCCAGCTGTTGCTGAGAGTGGACCCAGGGAATGCTGGGAATCCAAACACCTGACTCAGCAGGTGGGATGGAGTGAATTCCCAAGCACTTCCCAGAGGGGGCAACTCAGGCTGGGTTTTAAAGGCTAAATAGGAGTTGGTTGTGAGAATGAAGGGGCAGCCTGCGCAGTGGCTGCTCAGGGTCTGAGGGTAGTGATCCTGGGGAGTGCTGGTGGGCAGACCCTGCCCGAACACTGGGTGGGAACAGTGTGGGCAACAGCCAGAGAGGGGAGGCTGGGCCTTCTTTCCACTTGAAATGCCTCGTTGTGCTTTGGCTGATGTCGTTAGTAGCAGCAGTCTGTGCCTCTTCTCTTACGCACATGAGCCCCTTGAGGATGGTTCTTCAGGGAGCTGAGGGCGGTGGAGGGAACACGGTCTGGAGCCCTGTGGCCCAAGTTCAAGCCCCAGCTCTGCCCCTCACTGGGTTTGTCACTTTGAGCTCGTTCCTTAATTCTCCCGAGTTAGTCGTTGTCTAATGACTGTCTCTGCCTTCCTCTGAGGGCTGCTGTGAGATGTGAGTGACATGGACGATGTGGCTCTCTGAATGTAAGGCCAGCCACAGCGTAGACGTGGTCTCCGCCTGGCACGGGCAGAGAGAAGGCACATAGGTGAACTAAGAGTTTTGTTTGTTTTTTTTTTTTTTTTTTTTTTTTGAGACGGAGTCTCACTGTGTTGCCCGGGCTAGAGTGCTGTGGCATCAGCCTAGCTCACAGCAACCTCAAACTCCTGGGCTCAAGCCATCCTCCTGCCTCAGCCTCCCGAGTAGCTGGGACTACAGGCATGCGCCACCATGCCTAGCTAATTTTTTCTATGTATTTTTAGTTGTCCAATTAATTTCTTTTTATTTTTAGTAGAGACGGGGTCTCGCTCTTGCTCAGGCTGGTTTCGAACTCCTGAGCTCAAACAATCCGCCGGCCTCCGCCTCCCAGAGAGCTAGGATTACAGGCGTGAGCCACCGCGCCCGGCCTAAAAATAAAAAATTTTTAAAAACAGCACCTAGCAATATTAGGAATTCAATAAATTCTGGCTGAATGAAAGAATAAAAATTAAAACTTGGGTAAACCATATAACCTTGTTATATCCAAAGTGATGAAATTACTGAAGATTGGCATGGCAGGAGCATAATGTGAGTGAACGTGCATATGGACGTGTTATCCATGAAAGGAGAAAAAAATTGAGCCGATGCAAGACCTTGAAGGGTCTTGAAGCCAGGCTAAGCGTGTATTATCCTAATGGCAGTTAAGATTTTGAGCATAGGAATAACACAATCAGATCTATGTCTTAATATGCAAAGTGTAAGCTACTTCTATCCAAAGGTAAGTCACCTCAGAAGTAGAACAATGTCCCTCAGGAAAAAATGAGGAATGAGGGGAAGGTTGGAGAAGCTAGATTATCAAATTATCAGAATCTCTATGGATTTTAATTGTACACAGCACCCCACAAAAAACACACTCAGACTGACAGACACTGATACATTACATGCATACATGCACCTTTCCCTAGATGGAAAATAACTTCTGTAGTCAACCCCTGTTGGGTTTTCTATTCTTCAAGTGTTATGGGAACAAAAAATATTATGACCACTGAACCAGAAAATCTTTTCCTACAATAATCAAGGCAGGATACTTCTCGAGATGTTGAAATTAAGGACCGCCAACACATGCCCAGTTCCACCTCTTGGAAAGGACGCCAACTCTTCAAAAATGTGCTACTGGGGACGCTCAGCACGGTTAGCTTCAGCCTCATGACTCAGAGCAGATGGGGGCGCTTGTGGCATCCCAGGACGCGGAGCCACGGCGGGTCCCCAAGCGCCAATGACGCAGTGGAGGGAGGTCACGACCCGGCAAGGGAACTCCTCTTGCAGTTTCCCACCCCGCGCGCAAACGCGGCCGTCCGGACTACGAAGACAAACGCTCCTTGTGGAGGGAGAGACAGAGACTCTTACAGCCCGGAGAAACTAACCTGTCAGCGACACAAGTACCACGCTGAAGAAAGCGTGGAGTGTTTCCGGATGAGGGGAGTCGGCGGAATATACCCACAGGCGAGCACGCCCCGTGAAGAGCAGTCGAGACTTCCGGCGTCCCCTCTTCTCGGGGCTAGAGTGCCAAAACGCGCACCTCCAGTTCTAAAGGCTACCAGAGGTCAAAGGGCAGAGGGGTTCAGGGTGAAGATAGCCTGCAGGCTTCTCAGAGTCTCGGACTTGCCCCGGGGAGGGGTTTGCCTCCTCAGATCTCCGGTTTTTTTTTTCTGCATCCAGTTAGCCCAGCTGTATGGGGTTAGAAGATTTAAACTACTGATTCATGTTTCTTCTCTCAGGGATCTGGCGCCTCTGCTGGCCTCCAAGGACTGAAACGCATTCGGACCTGTGCGGCTGAGAAATTAAGCAAAATTAAATTTTATTTTGTTATTGCCGAAACTCCTGAAGGCGACAAAAATTAAAAATTAAAAAAAATAAATTGTATTTTGTTCATCAAATCAAATGCCTATTCTGCACTAGAAAATACAGAAGTAAGGAAAAACTAACACAGTAGTCTCTGTTCTCATGGAGTTTAGAAGTCAAATGGATAATAATAGCATTAACCTCATAATTTGTTCTGAAAATGTAAAGCACTTAGAATAGTGTCTGGCACACTGTATGTGCTCAGTAAATGGTAGCTGTTATTATTATTAATTTCGTCTTCACTCCACTGTCATAATCACCAGTATTATCATGATCATTTACTTTTTTTTTTTTTTGAGACAGAGTCTCACTTTGTTGCCCGGGCTAGAGTGCTGTGGCGTCAGCCTAGCTCACAGCAACCTCAAACTCCTGGGCTCAAGTGATCCTCCTGCCTCAGCCTCCCGAGTAGCTGGGACTACAGGAATGTGCCACCATGCCCGGCTAATTTTTTCTATACATTTTTAGTTGTCCAATTAATTTCTTTCTAATTTTAGTAGAGATGGGGTCTCGCTCTTGCTCAGGCTGGTTTCGAACTCCTGAGCTCAAACAATCCGCCCGCTTCGACCTCCCAGAGAGCTAGGATTACAGGCGTGAGCCACCACGCCCAGCCCATCATTTACTTTTTTAATGTCAAGGTTGAAGTCCAAGTACCTTTCCTCCACAAAGCAATAAGTCCAAGACTAACTTTAGTTGAAGGCATTAGTCTTCAAACTCCTAATTATACATTTTTATCAGGAAAAAATTAGATTATTTACATGAATTATGTATTATATTAATATATTATGTATGCTATAAAACTTTCACAAGACATAGAAGTTTTAAAAGGTGAGGTAGGCCAGGAGTGGCTCACACCTGTAATCCCAACATTTTGGGGCGTTAAGGCAGGAGGATTATTTGAGTCCAGGAGTTGGGGGCTAGCCTGGACAACATAGTGGGACCCCTGTCCCTGCAAAAAAATTTTTTAAATAGCCAAGTGTGGTGACAAGAGCCTGTAGTCTTAGCACTTGGAAGGCTGAGGCAGAAGGATCACTTGAGCCCAGAGTTTGACGTTGCAGTGAGCTATGATCATGCCACTGCACTCCAGCCTGAATGACAGAGTGAGACATTGTAAAAAAAAAAAAAACTTTTTTCTTAAAAAGATGAGATAAAATATTAACAGAAGTTCTATTTTTTCTTCCCACACAACAATTGGTTGCCAGACATACATTCCATCATTTTGGAATCCACTGGCTAAATGAGCACATTATCAAAGCAGTCTACCATTAAATTCTGAGTCCCCAGGAAGTTTCTTTTCCAAAGAACTAATAGAAACTAATCATATTTTAAGGTGTTTGCCCTATAAGGACTGTGGCCTAGGCTGGAGTGCAGTGGCATGATCATAGCTCCCTGCAGCCTCCAACTCCTGGGTTCAAATCAAACAACCCTCCTGCCTCAGCCTCCTGAGTCTCTGGGATTACAGGCACATAGCACACATCCTGCTAACTTTTTTTTTTAAAAGTCAGGAGTCTCCCTGTGTTGCCCAGGCTGGTCTTGAATTCCTGGCCTCAAGCAATCCTCCAAGCTTGATATTTCACAGAATAAATCAACTAATAAGAAGCTTAGGAGGTTTTGTATATGTACATTTCATACAATATTCATGAAAACAAACCCCAGGTCAATTATCTCTTGTTCTATACTAGAAATAGAAACAAGTTTACATGGTAAATAAGAAAACAAACAGGCTTTTTTTTGAGACAGGGTCTCCCTCTGTTCCCTGGGCTAGAGTGCAGTGGCATCATCATAGCTTGCAGCAACCTCCAACTCCTGGGCTCAAGCAACCCTCTAGCCTCAGCCTCCCAAGCAGCTGAGACAACAGATGCATGCCACCACACCCAGCTAATTTTTCAATTTTTTTGTAGAGATGGGTCTCGCTTTTGCTCAGGCTGGTCTCAAAATCCTGGCCTCAAGCAATCCTCCCACCTCAGCCTCCCAAAGTGCTAGGATTACAGATGTGAGCCACCATACCCAGCCTAAATAGGCTTTTCTGGCCATTTGCTTGAAAACTCAGAATTTACATTTGTATCACTGGACTGAAATCTACTGAAATTTTTATCTAAATTTTAAGCTAAAAGCAAAGCAAAACTCTATAGTGAATAATATTGTTATTTACCTGCCTAGTATTCATTCCCTTCCCACTCCTTTATAACAATACCCTTATTTTGTTCAAATAGACACCCCATTCATAAAATGGCACTGATTAAATCTAACAGTCACCATACAGGACTATTCCCTTGGGAATAGTAATTGATCAATAAATGAGCACATGACCCAAGTTGGCACAATCTGTCTGAAAGAAAGAACTTCTGTTTTGTGCTTAGGAGAAAGTTTCTAACACACTCTCCTCTTGACATGGAAACATCTAACCCACACTGTCACATCAGCTTTGTTCCCACCACAAGAGAATAAAGCAGATGCTGAGGACAACTAAACAAAGTGACAAAAAGATGTCGTTGGTGACATCATTCCAAACCTGGAGCTCACTCTCTATCTGAACTTCTTGTAGGGATATCTAATAGATTTCCTTACTGTTTTCCATTAGAGATATCATGAAGATTAAATGAATTATAATAATGCTGGCTATATTCTAAGTGCTCGATAAATGTTAGTTATTTTTTGTTGTTAAATTAGCTCGAGTTAGGCATTCTGTTTCTTATAAACAAAAATATTCTAATACACATTCTACGCCTCTTTTTCTGTGTATCTAAAGAAAAAGTCTGTTTTGATACTTCTACTCAGTAACAGCAAGATCCAATCCAGCATATCCAGCGTGTCTCTCAGCAGCACCCTAGAAGTATCAAACCTGAATATATGCTGTCCCAGCTACTCCGGAGGCTGCAGCAGGAGGATTGCATGAACCCAGGAATTTACAGTTACAGTGAGCTATGATTACACCACTGCATTCCAGCCTGGGTGACAGAGGGAGACCGTGTCTCAGAAAATAAATAAATAAATAAATAAATGCCAGGCAATATTTACCTCAGGGACACTAAGAAAATTAACATTAGCTAAGCTGGGATGAATGTCCTTTCTTACCTTATTTTACATACTGTCATCATGACATCAAATCCTGACTAGTTTGTTTACAAGAAATTCCCACGTGATATTCTGATTTTTAACACTAAAAAAGTTCTCTGTTGTCTGTTACAAAATGTCACCTTTAATCTAAAATTAATGCTTGCTCTACAAGTTTGTTATGGGAAATAGCATTGACCTACTGTAGTTTTGATAGAAGAAATTGTGTCTGTTCAAATATGTTGGTTGTAAAATACAAGGGACGTTTTATCATAATAAAGGGGTTAGGTCATCAAGAAGGTATAACAATCTTAAACTGAAAGGAGAATTAGAAATTTTGACAATCAAAATGAGGGATTTTAACATTCACCTCTCAGCAATTAATAGAAAAACTAGACAAAAAAACCAGTAAGTATATAGAAAACTGGAGCAACATTATCAACCAAACTTGACCTATTTGATATTTATAGAACACTCCATAAATAGCAAAATGCACCTTTTTAAAGTGTACGCAATATCCACTTTTATGCTGGTTCATAAACTTAACCTTGATAAATTTCAATAGATTGAAATCATACATGATATGTTTGCCTTATCACAGTTAAATTAGAAATCAGTAACAAAGACATCTGCCAAAACCCCAAATATTTTGAAATTAAGACATTCCATGGATCAAAGAAGTAATTGCAAAGGAAATTGAAACATATTTTATATTTTTAGCTTGATGTGATCCCATTTGTCCAATTTTGCTTTGGTTGCCTATGCTTTCGGGGTGGAAACTAAAACATCTTTTGAACTGAATAAAGATGAAAATATAAATCAAAAGGTATGGAATGTAGTCAAAGCAGTGCTTAGAGGGAAAAATTATAGCTTTCCATGGTTATATTAGAAAAGTCTAAGTTAAGTCTAAAGCTAATTTAAGCTTCCACTTTAAGAAATTAGGAGGAAAAACAAATTGAAAGTAATAAAAAAGGAAATAATAAAGATAATTTTGGAAAAAAATTAAATATAAAAGTTGGTTCTTTTAAAAGATCAATAAAATTGGTAAACCTCTAGCTAAACTGATCAATCAAAAAGAGAGAGAATACAAATTACCAGTATCAGGAATGAAAGAAGAGAAATCAGTAGAGGTCCTACAGACATTAGAAGAAAAATAAGGGGTTATGCTTCTGGTTACAGCTCAGTACTTCCTATTGAACCAATCCTCATATACATAAAAACTGGAAACTCTGGACCAAGTATAAAAAATAACTACCTGGAGGTATAGAGAACAACAAAAGAAGGCAGATACTGGAGGGAAGTTGATGCTTGTGTTACCACCTTACCAGGTTCATTGCCTGCTGCCCAAGAGGAAGCCAATACACCGAGAAAGCAGAGATTACAGTAGAGAAAGAGTTTAATATCACAAATGCCATGTGAAGAGATGGGAGAAAGTTCTCAAATCCATCTCCCCAAGACTTTGGGAGAAAGGGTTTTTGTTTTTGTTTTGAGACAGAGTGTCACTCTGTTGCCCTGGGTAGAGTGCAGTGGCATCATCATAGCTTACTGCAACCTCAACCTTCTGGGCTCAAGTGATCCTCCTGCCTCAGCCTCCCAAGTAGTGGGGACGTGGGGACTACAGGCGTGCATCACCGAACGCAGCTAATTTTTTCTATTTTTGCTAGAGACAGGATCTTGCACTTGCTCAGGCTGGTCTCAAACTCCTGAGCTCAAGCAATCCTCTGGCCTCAGCATCCCAGATGCTAGGATTACAGGTGTGAACCATCATGCTCAGCCAAGAAAGGGTTTTTAAAGATAGTTTGGTGGGCAAAGGGCTAGGCAATTGGGTCTGCTAATTGGCTGGGTTCGGGGTAGAATCATAGAGTTGTAGAAATTGTCTTCCTCGCTGAGTCAGTTCTTGGGTGGGGATCTAATACCAGTTGAGTCAGTTTCTCAGTATGGGTCACTAGTCTGGGTGGGTCAGCCATTCCACCAGAATGCAGGGCCTGGACGATATCTCCAAAACTAGACTTACGTTTCACAAGGGTAATGTTATCTATGGGAGAAATGAAGAAAGCTAAGAGTCTTTACAACCATCAGCTATATGACTCCTGAGTAGTAAGCAGCTATAAGAAAGCAAGCTAGGGAACAATGGGTGGTTGTGTGTGTGTGTGTGTGTGTGTGTGTGTGTGTGTGTGTTTCTGCTACCACAGTTCCAACCTCATGGCCCTTTATTGCATTTATAAAGGGCAATTTTAATTAGAAGGTGAGTTTCCCATTTTATGGGTTTTCTGCTTGAGGATAGACACCATCTGTAACTCTCAATCTAATTAGCTTGAAAAACCAGAAGACAGAGTTTAGGAAATGTAGAGAATCTGGAAAGCAGGGGGAAATGCAAGAAAGGAAATCCCAGAAAAGGAGAGAAGTCAGAGGGAAGGAAGACCAAATTCATTGTATAAACTGCCCATATTTCTGGCTGACACCTGAAACGTACATGTGTTGAGCACTTTTGAGACATCTAAGACTCAAAATCTGAAGAGAGATATCAGCAACTACCCCCATAGGTGAGATTAACAGAAATTAAAAGAGAAATAAATCTATCATTAGAGTGGGAGCTTTCGACACTCCTCACTTAGCATTAGTGGAAGCACTAGATAAAAATTTACTAAAAACTTAAATGACCTGAATAGCATTATCAACCCCCCTTGGCCTTACTGATGTTTTATAGAACACTGCACTCAACAACTGTAGAATACACATTCTGTTCAAATATACATGATTTATTCACCAAGATAGTGATAAGGAAAACCCCCATCTATTACTTGGCTCATGAGCCACCTGAGACCCCCCACCCCTCACGGAAGACCCGCATCAGCATAATACTAACCTATCACTTGGCCCATCAACTTATCTATTACCTGGCACATCAGCATAACACCAAACCAGATAAAGACAGTGCAAAGAAAGAAAGCTACATTCCAGTGTCACTCATGAATACTGATGAAAACACATAAATATTAGCAAACAGAACCTAACAATATATTAAGAAAATAATACGCCATGAATAAATGGATTTATTCCAAGATGCAAGGTTGCTTCAATGTCAGAAAATCCATTACTATCATACACTATGTTAATAAATGTAGGGAAAAAGTCACATGATTCTTTCCATAAATGATGAAAAAGCCTTTGATAAATTTTAACACTTATTTATGCGTTTAAAAAAACTTTCAAGAAAATAGGAACTAAGGGAGACTTTACTAACATGATAATATTTACGTATACACACACGAACATACACACACACAAACATTTTAGTCTTAAAGTCAATAGCTTATTTAATGGGAAACACTAGAAGTATTTCCACTAGGATCGGAAACAAGGCAACAATGCCCACTATTTTCACTACAATGTACAGAGAAATCAGAGTCAGAAGAATAGATAACAAAGAAGTAAAACTATTTCTATTTGCAGATGATATGATAGTAAACCTGGAAAACCCCAGAGAATCAAGGATAAAAATAACCCAAGCAATAACATTTTTTATTAAAAATGCAGGACATGAAGTTAACAGATGATGATCATATGTGCCTTCATAGACATAAACAATAAACAGAGGATATAATGGTAGAGAAAACCCTATTTATGGAAGCAACAAAAAAGATTAACTACTTGAAATAAATTTATCAAGGAATGTGCAAAACCTATGTGAGAAGAACACCCTTGAAAGATACAAATACAGATCAAAACAAATGGGAAGACACCACCTGCTCTTGCATAGGACAACTCAACATTAAAATAATGACAGTTTTCCCTAAGTTGATTTATTTTATTTATTTATTTTTTTTTTTTGAGACAGTGTCTCACTCTGTTGCCTGGACTAGAGTGCTGTGTCATCAGCCTAGCTCACAGCGACCTCAAACTCCTGGGCTCAAGCGATTCTCCTGCCTCAGTCTCCCAGAGTGCTAGGAGTACAGGCATGAGCCACCACGTCTGGCCACCCTAAATTAATTTATAAATTCAAAGCAATGCCAATGAAATTACCAATAAGCTATGTAATGGCATTAGACAAGTTGATACTTAAGTTCATATGGAAAAGCAAACATTCCAGAGTAGCCAGAACAATAAAAAAGAACACTATGAAGGTAGACTGATTAGACATAAAAACACACTGTAAAGCCATTACTATTAAAACAGTATTACTGGCATATGAATAGATAACTAGACAAGTAGACTATTATGGAAAGTCAGAAATAGACCCCAGTACTGTACATATGAAAATTTAGTATATGATAGAAGCCATGTCTCAAATCACTGAAGTAAAAGAAGTGGATGTTTTCATAAATGGTGCTGGGAAAACTAGTTAGCCACTTGGAAAAATGCTAAAATTAGATATACGCTTCACACCACACACAAGAATAAACTCCACATGGATTAGGAATCTATGTGTGAAAAAGAAAACCATACAAGTAAAAGGGAAAAAAAGACTATGGGTGAATTCGTATTTACCCTTAGAATAGCAAAAGGTTTCTAAACTATGACTCAAAATCTAGGGTCATTAAAAGATTGATAAATTCAATAAAATTAAGTTTTAAATTTTTGAATAACAAAAACACCATAAACAAAGCCAAAATGCAACTTACAAACTGGGAGAAAATGTTCAAAATATATCATGTACAAATGACTAATATTGCTAATTTATTTTAAAAATCTTATAAGTTGAGGGACAGAGAACCAAAAATCCAATACAAAACGGGAAAAAGACATGAACCGACAACTCACAAAAGATATAATGACCCTGAAAAATATGAAAAAAAATGTTTAAACTAATTCATTACAGAGAAATACAGATGAAAACACCACTGAGATAATATTTCTCACTTAGATTGGCAAAAATTTTAAAATTTGACAGTACATTCTGTTGGTGAGGCTATAGGGAAATAGGCAATCTCACACATTGCTGGTGGAATTTCAAATTTGTTCAACTCTCCTGGAAGGAAATTTGGCCATGTCTAACAGAGCTACATATGTGTTTACTTTTTGACACAGCAATACTACTTCTGGGAATCTACCCTGAATATACAACTTTCAGCAACGTGAAAATACATATCCACAAGCATCGTTTTTAATGCATAATGTTGGAAATAACCTAAATTCTCATTTTATAGGAAATAGAGGAAGAAAAAAGGAAACAAGGATGGAAGATAGACCTCTGAATATACCAGGCTTTATAGTTTTTATAATATTTTGGAACCAAATATACGTTATACACAATTAAAAACCAAAATTAAATTTAAAGTGCATTTTATTTATTTATTTATTGAGACAGAATCTTGCTTTGTTGCCCCAGCTAGAGTGTCGTGGCATCAGCCTAGCTCACAGCAACCTCAAACTCTGGGCTCAAGCAATCCTCCTGCCTCAGCTTCCCCAGTAGCTGGGACTATAGGCACATATCACCATGCCCGGCTAACTTTTTCTATTTTTTTAGTAGAGATGAGGTCTTGCTCTTGCTCAGGCTGGTCTCAAACTCCTCACCTTGAGCAATCCTCCCACCTCGGCCTCCCAGAGTGCTAGAATTACAGGTATGAGCGACTTCGCCCTTCCAAAGTGCATTTTAAATTAAAAGCCTAAAAAAAGCAAAAATTAAACAAATGAACCTAACTCTGTATGAAGTTAGTGTTATAAACACTTAGAGAAAAATTATCATGACTTCAAATATTATCATGACCAAGCTTTGAAGTCCCAATCTTTAGTACCTCAGAATGTGGCCTTTTTTGGAGACAGCATATTTACAGAGATAATCAAGTTAAAATGAGGTCAGTAGGGTGGGCTCTAATCCAATATGTCTGCTGTCCTTATGAAAAGAGAAAATTTGGACACAGAGCCATATACACACAGAAGATGGCCATGTGAAGGGAGAGAATTGGATTGATTCATCTACAACGGAGAAAAAAATATCATGTATAAATACATCTAAAGACAAAAACACCTGCAAAAAATCATAAATTGAATTCAGTAGGTTTGTATTTGTAGTAATATTGTTATTTTGAAGTTATATAATATTTAATGTATATGTGTGTGTATTAGGATAAATGCCAATAAGTGGTCCAGGCATGGTGGCTCATGCCCGTAACCCCAACTACACTTTGGTAGATCAGGGCAGGAGGATCACTTGAGGTCAGGAGTCTGAGACCAGCCTGGGCAATATAGCAAGACCCCATCTCTACAAAACATAAAAATATTAGCTTGGTATGGGGTACATGTCTGTAGTCCCAGCTACTCAGGAGGCTGAGGCAGCAGGATCACTTGAGCCCAGGAGTTCAATGTTACAGAGAGTTATGACGACACCACTGAACTCCAGCCTAGAAAGCAGAGAAAGACCTTGTCTCTAAAAAAAAGCCAATAAATTATTATATAAGAGTTTTTGTTGGGAACCAATATTTTCACAATGAGAAAATGAGATACAAATACAAAATCTCAGTAGTCTTTATTTTGAACAGAAAGTATTGATATAAATGCAGGAATTACTTATTTTTCTCTTCTAAAGAAAATAAATATTTCCTAGCCCTGTTCACTAAAAAGATCAAAAATAATGACTAGCAATGAATACCCCTAGTACTTAGATTATGATTTCTAAATACCATTCCTATCCAAAAGAAATTTGGGCTCTTTGAAGAAATGACTGTCTGCAGATATGGGAGGGGAAATACGAAAAGTGTATCTGGGATATCTTGTCATATGTGAAAGCAAGGGAGCTATCAAAGGCTATTGGAGTCATGTTAAAAGGATGCAGATACCAATTGACCTGGCCAAAGATGAGACAAATTTGAGCATCAAAAAAAGTACTGACTACATTGAATCAAAATGCACTAAATATATGAAAACCTATAAGTTCATAGTGATAACTTAAGAAAACAAATTCCCTGATCTCCTTTGGTAGTTGTTAGGTCACCAACACAGTATTCTGAAAATAGATAAATAAGGAATAAATAAAAAACCATTCACCTGTCTTTCCTGTATATACTGTATTTCAGGGTAACCAAACAGCTGATGAGGGAAAATTCTTTTGAATAGAAGAATTACAAGTAATAAACACAAGGAGAATGACAGATTTAGAAAATCACCTGGAACAAGAGAGGCCATTGGGCATATAGGTTTGGAGCTTCAGAGAGCCATGTAACCTGGAGGTAAATATTGGGGAGTCGTTAGGATACAGCGCATGATGACAGCCCTGGGAATCTGTGGGAGTCCCTGAGGGGGCTGAAAGAAAACCAACGGCGCAACTGTCCATGTTATCCACGTGAAGGCACAGGCAGAGGGAAGAGTAACTCGTGAGAGTAGCCAAGTTGAATCAGTCACAGATGTATGAGGAGAAAGCACACAACGATAGTGTTGCAGAAGCCAAGGGAGGACAGTTTCACGAAAGCAGGAAAGAAGCGAGGAGTTGGGAGACAGGGCCGCAGACGGTGGTCAACACTGTCAATTTGCAGTGGCGGGGTCAGCGGAGCGAAGCTTGAGGAAACCTCATTGGAAATAGGGATCTTCAGTTAAACGGAGGAAAGAGGTAGAAGCCAGACTTCAGGACATCGCAAAATAAATGTAAGTGGAGGACAAAGCTTGCTGGTGAAAAATGGGAGCAAGGTCTGAGAGCTTTGTAAATCCCATGAGAATTTTTAGGGTTCAAGCGAGTTTATAACCAGAGCCAAAGGGACCGGTGAGGACAAATAGAGACAAGAAATGAGAGAGAAGAACTGAGATTTGTGGTCCAAAAAGTTAAAAAGATTCTGGCTTGATGGCACTAGAAAACAAAAATTACTAAGGTACAACTGCTGAAACAACCATTCCCCCAAATGCCGTGGCTTAAACAAAAGAGAACTCTCTTGCGGAAGATCAGTTAACTCTTCCCTACCTCTTATACCTGACAGCACTGGGGACAGAGGCTTTTTTAATATTGCCTCATTATGATCTAGATTAGGGGTCAGCAAACTACGGTCAGGCCAAGTTCAGCCCACTGCCTGGTTTTGTAAATAAAGTTTTATTGGGACACAACCATACCCTTTTGTTTACATATTGTCTGTGATTGCTTTTCCCCCCACACCAGCAGAGTTGAGCAGCTGTGACAGATCCTGTATGTCCCATAAAGCTGAAAATGTTTACTATTCAGCCCTTGAGGGAAAAAATGTGCCATTCCCTATTCTAGGGTGTTGCCCTCTTCCACAGAGTCAGAAGAACATGCCACCACGTCCACTGGATATGCATTCTAGCCAAAAGGGAAGGGAAAATGAGCAGTTGAGAGAACACTCTTATCTTTTAAGGGAATGACTTAAAAATTATACAGATCCCTTCAGTTTACATACTTCTAATTAGAGCTTAATCTCATGGCCACACTTTGTACACAGGAGGCTAGGCAATGTGATCTAATCTGAGCAGGATGTGCCTAGATAAAATTTGGGGGACCAGAAGCAGGAAAATAGATAGTGGGGTTGACTAGCAGTTTCTACTACAGTGTCCCATTGGACAGCCAACTGTTGATTACTGGGTGGACGTCTACTCCGAACACTTATAGAAAAAGAAAACAACAAAGTCCAGTTTTCCAAAGCAAATAGGAGATGGTTGTTTCCATATCTGACTTAAATAAAAATTAAGATTTAAGTCTGGAGCCGGGTGCGGTGGCTCACGCCTGTAATCCTAGCACTCTGGGAGGCCAAGGTGGGCGGATTGTTTGAGCTCAGGAGTTCGAGACCAGCCTGAGCAAGAGCGAGACCCCGTCTCTACCAAAAATAGAAAGAAATTAATTGGACAG
>CAUYSK010044909.1:0-13718 GCA_963575035.1 Avahi laniger | reverse complement strand
CTACAAGCTTGTTTCATGCGGAAGACCCAGAGGGCAGAAGGGAGCGGGTTTATATAGGCTAGGCTTACGTCAACAATGAGTCAGCAACAGGCATGCGCAGCAACTTGTTTACCATCACTGGTGCGGGGCGTGCCCCAGGATGTGGGCGCCATCTTGTACTGGCGGCACAGGCTTCCCACAGCCGGCCTTCTGGGGAGGCATAAGTCAGCACACTTATGTAACCAAGGTGTTATCTCCTGTGTGAACCCGTGTGATCACGCTTTCCCATGGCATGTTGTGACTATCGTTCAGAGCCATGTATAAGCATGTTCGCCTCCATGCTTTTTGTCATTGCTGTATCCCCCGCAACCCTCCCACAATAAAGAGCATGTCTCACCTGCCCACTGCCACTCACCTTTTCTTCCAATTTCTGAAGTCTGCACTGGAGCACACACTAGCCACAGAGCTCCCTCCTCACGGTAGGGGAGTGTTTTGAAAGTACTACCACGGTATGACATAGCACTTCTATTTCTGTCCACTTGGGGAATTTTTTTTTAGCTCAGACCTCCATCAGAAAGTTCGTCTCCTGAAGCAAAAAGAAGTTTTATGGGAATGTCCCTATTCTATTCATTAACAAAGAAAGGAAGGTACAGAATGCAGAAAAAGGACCCTCAGTTTTAGGGGGGGTGTAGCACTGCAGATTCATTTCTAAATTAATAACCAAAGATATCAATATATCAAATTATATCAAAATATAATACATAGGATAAAACCAAAATCTTAGTGATTTTGTTGATAATAAAAATTATTTTTATACAAATTATAAATAAATTTATAAAAGATCAGAACTTTCAGAAAATACAGTAAAATACTACTCTGATGCTATAAATGATATTTAAAAAATCAATTTTGTAAAATAGACAGTCACATTATTGATGAGCATAGTAAGGGAGTCAATTTGCATTCCTGTTTTATTCATATTCACAATATCAAATGACACATTAATGAAAGCTTCTTAAAAGTAGATATAACAAGCTATTTGAAAAACTGTAGGAGAGGATTTATCAAGGTCTAGAAAAGTAATTTTTTAAAAAGACACAAAAATTATAAATCATTAGATTAACAATGATTTCAATAGAAGCCAATTGATGTTAAGAAACAAATTTAACTGGGAGAAGATATTTATGTCACCTAAAATGGCCATGGGATGCATATCTATAACATACTAAGAACATCTAGATTAAATAAAACATAATTAGGAAAACCAATAGAAGATGATCAAAAGATATTAGTGAGCAGTTAACAAAAACATAAGTCTGAATGGCTAACAAGCATATAAAGAGATACTCTAATTTGCTAAAAATTAGAGAAATTCAGGTCATACACAATTGTAAAATTCTAGCTTCCATGTGCTTTGAATGGTAGAAATATGCATCATTTCTATTATATTAATAGTAATTGCAAGAACAAAAAGAAATGGATTTTAGGCACTATGGTAAGTGTGTAAAATGAGCCTTTGTAGAATCCAATTAAGCAATATTTCTATTTGTATCCTCTTTAATTTCTTTCATTAGTGTTTTGTAGTTTTATATGTAGAGGTCTTTCACCCCCTTAGTTATATTTATTTCTAGGCATTTTGTTTGTAACTACTATAAATGGGATTACTTTCTTGATTTCTTTTTCAACAAATACATTATTGGTGTTTAGAAACACTACTAATTTTTGTATATTGATTTTGTGTCCTGAAACTTATTGAATTCATTTATTAGTTCTAAGAGTTTTTTGGTGAAGTCTTAGGTTTTTCTATATAAGAATTATATTGTCTGCAAAGATAGACAATTTGACTTCCTTTTGCCCAATTTGGATGCCCTTTACTTATTTCTTTTGCCTCTTTGCTCTGGCTAAGACTTCCTGTACTATGTTAAATAGGAGTGGTGAAAGTGGACATCTGTGTCTTGTTCCAGTTCTAAAAGGAAATGCTTTCAGCTTTTCCCCATTCATTATAATGTTAGATATGAGTTTTTCATATATGAACTTTGTTATGTTGAGATATGTGTCTTCTATGCCTAATTTGTTGAGAGTTTTTATCATGAAGTGATGTTGAATACTATCATGTTTTTTCTGCATCTATTGTTATTATCATACAGTTTTCATTTTCTATTCTGTCGATGTGATGAATCACATTTACTGATTTGCATATGTTAAACCATCCTTGCCAAGTCTTGGGACGTTTTCAGCTATTATTTCGTTAATAGGTTCTATGCTTTTCCCATTCCTTTCCTTATGGAATGCTCAAAATTTGAATATTAGGTTGCTTTATGTTGTCTCATATGTCACACAGATTTTCTTTATTCTGTTTTATTCTCTTTTATTTTTATTCTCTCTTTCTCTCTCTCTCTTCTGTTCTTTTTTTGGTCTCACTGAGTTATTTTCAAAAGACCTGTCTTCAGGTTCACCAATTCTTCTTCTGCTTGATCTAGTCTATTGTTAAAGTTTTTAATTGTATCTTTTATTTCATTTTACTAAAGGAATTCTTCATTTCCAGAGTTTCTGTTTGTTTAGTTATATAGCACCTTGTTGAATTTCTCATTCATCATGAATTGTTTTTCTGAATCATTTATATTGTTTATCTGTGTTTTTGTTTTTCACCGAGCTTCTTTAATATTGTTATTTTGAATTCTTTATCAGTTTATTCGTAGATTTCTTTTTCATTGGAGTCTGTTGCTGAAGAATAATTGTGTTCCTTCGGAAGTATCATGTTTTCTTGCCGTTTCATGTTTCTCGTGTCCTTATATTCATATCTACACATCTGGTGTAGCAGTCACTTTTTCCAATTTTTTAAATTGTTTCTTGTAGGAAAAGACTTTTTGCTGTAGATGCATCTATAGTGTTGATTGCATAGGATCCTTAGCTTTGATTTTGGGTGTGTACAGTAGTGTAGTCTCCATGTAATTTCTTTGTCTCTAATTAGCATCAGTGGTATTTGTGATTTCTTCAGTGGCTTAGGCTGCATTTGTTAGTAGCAGTTGTTGTGAAGGCTTACTGAGGAAGGAGACACCAGGCAGACTGGGCTGGGGCCCTTATGGTGGTGACAGCAGACCAAGTGTACCAGCCTTGTGTCCTAGTCAACATACATGGGCTCTGGTGTTGGCAGATTTGGGTAGGCTGATTATTGGATATCTAGGCAACTTCCTTTGGTGCCAAGGGTGGCAGCAGTAGTTTGGTTGGATAGTTGGATTTCAGGTCCCTGGGCAATGTGCATGATCTTAGTAACAGTAGTAGTGGTGGGCAAATTCTCAGGCCTCCAGGTTGCATGTGCTGGTGCCAGTAGTGGCAGTGATGGGTTGGGTATCCTGTCACAAGGCCCCTAGGTGGCATGTGTGAGTGGGTTCCAGAAGTGGTGGTGACTATAGGTCCATTCCCAGGTCCCTGGGAGGAGTGTGTGAATATCAATGGTACTGGGTGGAGGAGTGAACCCCCCAAAGGGAGGTGGTTGCTAAATCACAGATGGCCTTTAATTACACTGAATTTTACCCAAATGCAATGAGGTACAACTCAAGTATTTTAAGAAAATGTGGCATGTCAGATTTATGTTTTATAAAGGAAACGAGGTAGCTTTAAGGATGAATTAGAAAACAGCAAGAAAGAAGGAAATTGCTAGCATAATAGTGAATAATAGATGTTTAAAAATGAAGAAAATAATTGTTAGTATAAAAGCAATATTATATTTTCTAAACTTAAAGCTATAACACAATTATAAGTATTTTATTACTAATTATAAAGTTATATTATTATGTAAGGGAAGTAATAAAAAAAAATCCCTTAAGTAGCTTTTAATCATGTTTTTGTTTCCCCCAAATAAATTATTTCATTAAAGCCATGTTACTAATTTAAGAATTTTTAATCGATGACTTATGGCTTAAAGAATTTTTCCCACTAGTACATAACAGACCAATTATGCAATTAGTAAAAATTTAATAATTCAAGTGACAATTTTTCAAAGTATTGCATTTAATAACATTTATAGATTAATATTATTATGTTTTATAATATTTTTTAAATTTTATTTTATAACTATGAGCTATCTGCTCTTAAGTATTAATATAAAGCTTCATAATATGCCCCCTCCTGATAGACTTATGAATATAGAAAATAATATAATAATTGGCCCATTTGCTTTTATTAATTATAAAATTCAATACAGTTATTTCCACATTTAATATTTATGTGATTTTATATTTAATAAGCATTCAATTTAATAAGATTTTGATACTATATTACAATCTATATGAAGAGATGATTGAATAAAACAAAGCAAGCAAATTCTCCATTTTGCCATGTTATGTATTTCACCCTCTTAAGAATTTTGGTTTAGTTCTCTGGCTTATCGCTTGATAGCTGAAAGATGTCTGTTACATTTATAGAAAACACACTTTCATTCACTGTGTGCAAATCTGGGGAAAGGTGAGGAGGAACAAAGGGCATTCTCCTCATGCCAGTCTTGCCTTCATGTATTCGTCAGGGTTCTCCAGAAAAACAAAGCATAGGAGATACAGATATAGATATGCATATAGATATGAGGAAATTTATTATAGGAATTGGCTCATGCGATTATTGAGGCCAAGAAAATCCACGATCTATGGTCTGCAAGACGAAGAACAAGGAAAGCCTGCAGGGTAATTCAGTCCAAGTCTGAAGCCTTGAGAATGGTGGCAGTGTTTGGGAGGCAGAGGGATATGGGGAGGGATCAGTGGTACAAAATGTAAAATGTAAGCTAAAAAGCTTCTGCACAGCAAAGGAAACAATAAAAGTGAATAGACAACCTGTTGAATGGGAGAAAATATTTGCAAACTATTCATCAGACAAAGGACTAATATTCAGAATATACCAAAAATATAAACAACTCAACAGTAAAAAACAAAGAAACAAACAAACCCAAATAATCCCATTAACTAGTGGGCAAAGGATCTGAATATACATTTCTAAAAGAAGACATACAAATGTCCAACAGGTATATGAAAATATGCTCCCCATCACTAATCATCAGCAAAATGCATATTAAAATCACAGTGAGAAATAATCTTATTCCAGTTAGAATGGCTATTATCAAAAAAACAAAAAATAAGAAATGCTGACAAGGATGCAGAGAAAAGGGCACGTTTATACACTGTTGGAGGAAATGCATGTTAGTATAGCCATTATGGAAAACAGTATAGATATTTCTCAAAAAACCTTAAAATATAGATACTAATATATATGTATACACACATACACACACATATATACATACACATATACACACTACTACATGATCCAGCAATTACACTATTTGATATTTATCCAAAGCAGAAGAAATTAGTATATCAAAGTGATACTTGTACCCCCTTGTTTACTGCTGCACTATTCACAATGAAAAAGATACAGAATCCGCCTAAGTTTCCATCAAGGGAATGAATGGATAAAGAAAATATGGTAGATACACACAATGACATGCTATAAAAATGAATGAATACTGTCATCTGCAGCAATATTGATGAAACTCATGTTAAATGAATTAAGCCAGGCAGAGAAAGACATGTATCACATTATATTACTCATAACTGGAAACTAAAATATTTGTTCTCCTAGAAGAGAGTAGAATGATGGTTGCTATAGGCTGAGAAGGGTGGAGGTATGGAATAAAGAGAGATTTGATAATCATGAAAAACATACAGTTAGAAGTAATTGTTTTAGTGTTTGCTAGCACAGTAGTCTATTATACTGTATATTTTAAAATAGTTAGAATAAAAAATTTGAAACATTCTCAACACACACAAAAAAAGAATGTTCAAAGTGATTGATATCCTAACTACCCTGATTTGATAATTACACATTGTTGATAGTATCAAAATATCACATGTACCTCATAAATATGTACAAATATTGTGTATCATTAAATATAATTTATGCATTGACAAATGCTCAACTATACTAAAATGATAAATATACTTTTATGTTGTTATTTTAAAAGTTGTGTTTTTGTTCATTTGTTTTAGTTTTTACTTTCACATTTAAGATTGTATTGTACCCAGATTTTTTTTCACATAAAGAGTCAAGTTATCTTTTAGAAGTCCACTATTCCCAATTCTCAGCTACACCATTTGTGTCATATACCAAGTTTTCTTACCTCAATGTGTCTATTTCTGAGCTCTTTATTCTACTAATTAATTTTTAATTATTTGAGTCAATGCCATACTGTCTTATTTGTTATAGCTTTATAAATCATTTCAATATCTGATAAGAAAGCCTCTGCATATTAATTTTCTTTAATAAGAGTGTCTTTGATATTTTTGTCCATTGATGTATTTTATAAAATTTATGTGAATATTTTCAATTTCATCACAAAACTAGTATGATTGTTATTTTGATTTTAAAATTTTCTCCACAAAATATGTATATATATATATGTATATATATGTAGTTTGAAATATATGTAGTTTGATTTCTGGTTACCCTTACATTTGCATTGCTTTTGTTAATATATTTTTAATATTATATATTTTTTACCTCTTCTTTTGGTACAGCAATTATAAATTATATTTCATATTTAATTTCAGTGTCTATGTGTTCACTACTAACATGAAGAAATAAAATTAATTTTTCTGTTTGTCTTATATCTTATTATATTTCTGAATGCACAATAAGTGAATTTTAGAAGGGCTTTTTTTTTCTTTTTTAGGTGTCTTAGGCTTTCCTCTGTAGGTAATCATGACATTTTAAAATAGGAAACGTTTTATTTCTGCCTTTCCAATCTGTGTGCAATTTTTTATATGCTTATTTTACTGGCTGAAACTTCAAAGGCTCTATACATAGAGTGGATATGCTTGCTCTGTTCCTCCTTCCATTAAGGGGAAAACATGCACTCTTCCAGTAAGTAGAACATTAACCGTAGGATTTTATAAATGTTCTTTATCAATTTGAGGAAGTTTTTTTCTATTTCTATTTTCCTGAGAGTTGTTATCATGAGTACATGCTGAATTTTATCAAAAGATTTTTCTGCATTAATTGATATGATCATGTAATTTTTTCATTTTAATATATTAGTATGGGGGATTACATTGATTTATTTTTGAACATTGAGCCAGACTTTAATCCCTGGAATAAACATTATTTGGTTACTTGGTATAATTCCTCTTATATATTGCTCAATTCTGTTTGATAATTTTAAAAATAATTTTTACATCTACATCCCTGGGAGATCTTAACTTGCAGTTTTCTTTTTTCATACTTTGGTTTTGATATCACAGTAAGCACATTGCTAGCTTTAAAAAATGAATTAGGAAGTGTTCCTTTCTATTTTCTTAAAGTGATTGTGTAGAATTTGTATTAATTACTCTTTTAAGAGTTGGTTGAATTCTCCAGTAAACCTTGAAAATTCCCTTTTAAACAATTTTTAAAATATGAATTCAATTTCTTTAATTATTGTTGTTTATAATGACTATGGTGATATCCCCTGCTCATTCTCAATATTGACAATTTGTACCTTTTCTTTTTTCCTGTTTGTCAGGCTTACCAGATATTTGCCAATTTTATAGATCTTTTCAAAGAAACAGCTTTTTTTTAAAGAAATAAAAAAAAATTCAGGAAATAAATGAAAAATTCAGTATATAGCTGGATAGCTTAAGAAAAAAGATATAATGGAACGTAAAGAAATGAAGGAATCATTTAAGGAATTTCAAGATACAGCAGAAAGTTTTAACAACAGACTACACCAAGCAGAGGAAAGAATTTCAGAACTTGAGGAGAAAGCTTTCCATCCAATTAACCCAGTCAGTCAAAACTGTAGAAAAAAGAATAAAGAAGAATGAAGAATCACTCAGAGAAATACGGGACTATTTAAAGTAAGCTAATATGAGATCACAGGTATCCCTGAGGGAGAAGAAGAAAAAGATAAAAAGCCTGGAAAACCTATTTGGGGGAATAATTGAGGAAAACTTCCCTGGTATCACCAGAGATTTAAATATCTAGATACAAGATGATCACTGAACACCTACAACATTTATAGCAAATAGGACATCACCAAGGCACACAGTCATCAGTCTGGCCAAAATCAAAGTGAAGGAGAAAAATCCTACAAGCTTCAAGATGGAAGCAACAACTTATTTACAAAGGAAAATCCATCAAATTAGCAACAGACTTCTCAGCAGAGATCTTACAAGCCAAAAGTGATTGGGGCCTCATTTTTAGTCTTCTTAAACAGAATAACTGTCAGCCAAGAATTTTGTATCCTGCAAAACTAAGTTGTATAAATGAAAGCAGAATAAAGTTTTTTCCAGACAAACACTAAGGGAATTTTTGGCCACTGAACTTACTCTACAGGAATTCTTAAAAGTGTTCTATACATGGAACCAAACAATCAATATCCAATGATGAGTTTTGTCTTTATTATACTTCTGTTTCATTGATTACTATTCTTTATTACTTCCCTTCTTCTGCTTGCTTTGGTTTATTTTGCTGTAGTTTCTCTAAGTTGTTCATATGTGAGCTTATATTATTGGTTTGAGACATTTTCTCTTGTCTAATAGATACATTTACAGCTAGAAATATCCCTGTCAACACTGCAATAGCTGTGACTCACACATTTTGATATGGTGTATTTTAATTGTCATTCAGTTCAAAATTATATTTTTAATTTTCCTTTGGGATTTCCTTCTTTGACCAATGGATTATTGAAAAGTCTGTTACTTTGTTTCCAAATGTTTGGAGATCTTGCTGTTATCTTAATTTTACTGATTTCTAATATGATTCAATTGTGTTTGGTGAACAGTCCATATGATTTCAATTCTTTTAATTTTTTTTGACGTTTGTTTTATGGTTGAGTATATGAGCTATCCTCATATAACTGCTCAAAAAACACATGTGTTCTGCTATTTGTTGGATAGAATTTTCTATTAATGTCTATTTTATTCTGTTGGTTAATGGTGATGTTGAGTTATTCTGTATCATTGTGAATTTTCCATTTGTTCTATCAATTGTTGAGATAAAAATGTCAGTGTACCCAACTATAAGTATAAGTTTGTCTACTTTTCCTCTCATTTCTATCAAGCTTTCACTTATTATATTTTGCACTTTGGTTGTTTGGTTCATACATGTTTAGGAGTGCCGTATCTTCTTGGTAGATCGTCATTATATAATGCCCCTGTCTGTCTTTCATAATTTTCTTTACAATGAAGTCCACTTTTTCTGGTATTAGTGTATTCACTCTTTTGTTTGGTTATTGTTTGCATAATGTATTTTTTCCATCCCTTTACTTTATAAAATATAAACTGCCTATATGTTACACTTGAAATTAGTTTCTTATAGTGAGTTATAATTTGGTCATTTTTTAAAAATGATATTTTTCCAATTTCTATTAATTATTGTAGCTATATTTATATTTATATTTAATGTAATTATTGACATGATGGAGTTCGTCTGCCATTTTATTGTTTTTCTCTTTGTTATCTTTGTTTTTGTTTTTCTGATTTCCTTTACTCTCATACTTGAATACTTTTTTAGAATTTAGAATTTAGATTTTTTTAGACTATGATAGAGAGAGAGCAAGAGAGATACACAAACACATTAGTTCTTCTTAGTATTACATTTTGATACAAAATAGTCTATTGAAATCATCATTTTACCAGTTTTAGTGAGATTTGGAACCCTTACCTCTCTATACCCCTTTTACCTTATCTCATTTATAATACTCTACGTAAATTTAGAGCCACATCACATAGTGCTATATTTTTTCTTCAACCACCAGACATTAATTAGAAAATCAAGAAGAGAAAAAAAACCTACTATTTTTAACCCATACTTTTGCTTACCATGTTTTTTTCTTTCCTTCTGCACCCAGGTTTCTTCTTTCATGCGCTCTGTTTAGACAACTTTTTTTAGCCTTTCTTTAGCACAGGTAAAATTAAGCTGGTAGCAAAGGTTTTTTTGTTTTCTTTTATCTAAAAATGTCTTGATTTCTCCATTGTTGCTAAAGTATATTTTTGTAGGAAATATATTCTGGTTGATGGTATTTTATTTCAGCACTCGAAAGATATTGTGCCACTTCTCACTTCCATAGTTTATGGTAAAAAATTCACTGTAATTCAAATTGCTTGACCCCTACAGGTTAGGTCTTATTTCCCTCTGATTGCTTTCAATATGTTTTCTTTATTAAAACACACACACACACACACACACACACACACATACACACACACACACACACACAGGTTTGGTTATAATGTGTCTTAGTGTGGATTTCTTTGAGTTCATCCTGTTTACTTAGTAGGTTTACTATCGTTTGGTATCTCTTAATAAATTTGTGATGTTTTCGACCATTATTTCTTTGAGTACTTTTTCAGCTTGACCCTCTTATTCCTCACCTTCTGTGACCTCAATGATATAAATATTAGATAATTTGTTATATTCTCATAAGTCTCTGAGGCTCTCCTTGTTTCCTTAGTCTGTTTTCTCTCTGTTATACAGATTAGGTAATTTCTGTTGTTCTGTGTTCCTTGTCTTCTAACTCTACCATTCTAATGTTGAACTGTGCTGAAATGTATATTCTGGTTACTCTAATTTTTTAGATCTAAATTTTTCATTTAGTTCTTTTTCCTATCTTCCACTTTTTTGCTGAGACTTTATTTTTGCTGAGACCTTTTATAACTTTATTTCAAGCATGTTTACAATAGTTTTTGAATTATTTTCATCACTGCTACTTTAAAATCTTTGTCAGGTAGTTCTAACTTATGTCATCTTGATGTTGGCAAATATTTTTTATTTGATTTTAAATTTTTTTAGTCTTAGGTATAACAAGTGATCTTCAGTTGAAACCTGGACACGTTATAGAATTCTTGAACTCATTAGAACTTTCTTGTTTAGCTGGATTTCTCAGACAATACTCTGGTAGGCTAATGGGAAGAATCACCTTGTTACTGCCAAGTGGAGGTAAAAATTCTAGTCCTCCATCATCCCTGTTTACACAGAAGGTGGAAGTCTCCTTATTACTGCTGGTTGCATTTGGAAGTCTAGGCTTCCCACATGGACACCACAGAGTTGGAGGACTCGTTATCAGCCAGCTGGGACAAAATCCCCAGCCATCTACTTGCTTTCTCTGATATCACTCCCACAAGGTATTGGGGTTCTCCTTCACATTATCACAAGGAAAGAAGTCTAGGCTCTCCACTTAACCTTCGTTTGGGCAAGTGGGGTTGGAGTCAGAGTTTTTCTGTGGTATTTGACTGGAGTGAGCAGTTATTTAAAAGTTTTCTGTCTTGTGATATTTTGTGAGCTGCTTCTTTTCTTGCTCCCTTTGGTCAGAGAGAGTAGGTTCTTATAAGAGACATTTTTTCTTTGTGCCTGTTGGCATTCCAGATTGCAACATTCAACTTCAATTCTGGAATATGTGACACAAAAATAAAACCCAAGAAACTCACCACTTTTAATTGCTCCAGTCCCACTGACCCTAGCAGGTATGCTATATTTTCTCCATCTTTCAAGAGTCTTCTTATGTTTGTTTTATGTATAAGTTCAAGATGAATAAGGAAAATTGTGCCTACTTCATCCTCCCAGAAGTGGGAATCTTCATCTCTGTATTTTAAAAGCTCTAGGGCACTGCCTTTTAAATTTATTTTTTATTACAACTGTCAGAGGCAAAATTATAACAAATTTAGTTAAAGATACAATTGGTTTTTATTCGTGATTCATGAATAAGGGCAGCCTCCATTCTACAAAATAGAATGAGAGCTCCTACTGGGAAATGGTATAATACTGGGTTTTGGAAGGTGGAAACAAGAAAACATAAAAACAAAAAAAGCTGACTCATTTGTGTCAGGTTACTTCATGAAGGTTACTTGTTTTGGAAAGGGTTAAAGCAGGATGGACTTCCTTATTATGCTGACTCTGGTAGAGTAGAATCTCCTATTTTTAGGAAAAACTGGTCTGTTTGGGGATCTACCTGCTTCCTTAGCATGAGCTACTAGATTTTTATTGGGGCTGTTCTGGTGGAGTCTAGCGCAGGAGGCAAGTCCAAAACAATGACCTCCCATAAACATTGTTTAACAAAACCTAATCACAAGAACTAATTTTCCCTAAAAGCTCCCACAGGCTCACATGTGTGGTAATTTTCTTTATTTGCTTTAAAGTTTACCTCAGAACTCTGCATCCCTTAAATGCTACAGTTTAGATTTGCCATTTAAAAGAGAGAGAGAGAAAAAAAAAAAAAACTTCACATGGTTAGAGTCATATAGTATGCAGTCTTTCCACTGGCTTACTGTCTTCAATATTATGTTTTTAACATTAATACATGTTTCTACATGAAGTTGTTTCTATTTTGTTTCTATACAGTGTTTTGTTGTATAAATATATCATAATTTAAGTATTTGTTCTCCTTTTGATGAATTTAAATTATTTCTAGTTTGACCATTAATAAAAATGTTGCTATATGCAGCCTCATATCTCTTGCTGTAAGTGTACAGGCTTCTAAAATAATATCAAGATATTGCTGTTACAGAACATGAAGTAATGTTATATCCTTGAGTGAAGAAATATTTCCCTTGCCAAAATGTAAGATGTAGTAGTAAATATATAACTTTTCATATGTTTTATTATTGTGTATGTTAAGAGACCAGTTTTGTGTTAATTTCTTGGTTCGGATTTTTTGCATTTCATGGGAAGGGGGATTGGAATATTGTTTCCTTTCAAGTACCTTTCCCTCATAGCCCTAAGTCAGTGGCCTATGTCTGTTCAGTATCCTGAGCCACTGTGCAGTATATTTTCAATCTCCCTTTCATGATGGGACAGCCCTTTCTGTTTTCTAGATTTGTGGGGTTCAGTTCCAATTCTATAGTAAAGAAGAGCCATGGTTTCATTTCCCAACCTATCTTATTCAGTATCTCTTGTTTGATGTGATTACTTATATATCAATAGTCTATTTGTTTGCAACAAAGATGTTTCTCTTCATTATTGGAACCTGAGATTTTCCTTTCTTGTGTTTTTTCTCTTGGTTCTGTATTTCAAACCTTTGTTTATTGTGTTTAGTCACTTTCTATGTGTTTAGCATGGAGTTTTGAGAGACAACCAGTTCAGTCTAATATAGTGATCATAATTCTGCCAAATATTCTTTAAAAATTAAAACACACAAATGTGATGTACTATTTCAAAATAGCCCTGCTTTCTGTATTATATTTAAAAATATTTAAGAACAAAAATACTAAGTGTCACTTACTTTTGATGTCACTCTATAGGCACACATTGTTAGAAGTAGCTACAATATAAATTGGAAGAATAGTTTTCTGACTAACACAAGCCAAATTTTAGTCATCAGACACCAAGTAGTAAAGGAGAAACTGAAGGCCAAGGAGCATAAATTTAAAATATATCTATATATAATTTTTAGAAAAAGATATTAGAGCCCTTGAAAATAATGCTCTGAATCCTCTAGGAAAATCATTAATGTTTTTGCTGAAAATAACATTTTCTGCTCCAGATATGAACATTATTCTCAAGGTTGAAGATAAAAAAATATTAATATATACTGTCTTTTTACTAAAGATCATGTTTTAAAATTTTGAGTTTATCTAATCCTTAACAAATTGTTGTTCTTTTAATAATAGCATATTTAAAATGAAAGATTGAAAACATAGTCTTAAAAAATTTTCTAAAATCTCAATTCATAATGAAATGTGCAAAAACAATGTTAATGCATAAGTGTTGGTCAATTTATA
>CAUYSK010044905.1:0-15145 GCA_963575035.1 Avahi laniger | reverse complement strand
TTTAGCTGTCCAATTAATTTCTTTCTATTTTTGGTAGAGATGAGGTCTCGCTCTTGCTCAGGCTGGTCTTGAACTCCCAAGCTCAGAACGATCCGCCCACCTCGGCCTCCCAGAGAGCTAGGATTACAGGCGTGAGCCACCGCGCCCGGCCAAGATATGTTTCTTAATATATAACTCACTTTTGTTATGCTATGACCAGTGTAATATTGTAATAGTGACGATAATATGTGAAATGATGTAACAGTACTGATTTATACTTGCATGATAAAAAGAAAAATTAATGTGATATATTAATTTGATAAATATTACTTAAGACAGACTACGAACAAAGCCTTTGATATGAAATAGTCATAAACCTTGATGTCAGGGTGCCCCTACACCCAAGAAGCTTTCATGGAAGGAATGAGTATAAGAGGACATATAAAAAGATAAGAATAGATGATTGCCTTACAAAGTCTGATTGAACATATAACTATTACTATTTGATTACATATTAGATTACATACTATATATTATTCACTGCCTTATATGAATGAAATTTCTTCACTACCAAAGGAAGCCTTCTCCAATTACTCCATCTCCTTCCAAAGGTCATATATAAACTTTGTGTACTGTATCTGTCCTTTGTAGCATATTTGTGTAGTTGTTTTACGTAACACCTGACTTTGCTGTTTGACTCTAACAACCAATAGGGACTGAAATTGTCTTACCCATCATATCCCCAGCACTTAGCACCCTTTGCCTAAAGCAAACACAAAGGACAGCTTCCACTGATCTATTTTAAATTTTAAGGCCTGGATTGATACAAGATTCCAACATGTAACTCTGAACTGCAAGCAGCAGTTGATCGTATACAAAATAGTCTATTTTGTGAAAGTTGTTTTCAAAGTTATCAGAGATTAAACAGCTTTCCAACTTCTCTTAATTACAGTCTTTGAATCATAAAGCTATTAATACTGGTCTTTAAGAAAAAATGAAAAATTACGTGTGCCTAATGATTTCAATTATAACCACACTAAGTGAATCCAGAGCATAACATGCTAAAATGTACTTCACTGGGGAAAAAAAAACTTCTTTGCTGACTCTAAAAGAAATAAACACTGCTGGAGTTCAGACCACCCAAAGAGAACTTTATTTTTTGACCATTATTAGTTATCCATTCAGGTCAATTCACCCAAAACATTCATTCTACACATTTCAGAGACAACACAGAGATTCTCTGATACAGAATTCTTTAGCAACAGTACAGAGTTGAGAGGATTTCTCCTGTTTCATTAACATTAGGCAATAATTTGGTTACTTCATAATGATTTTTTCCCAATTAAAAATAAAGAGGAACAAAATGTGAGAAATCTCCCTCTTTTATCCAATCCAGATGGCTTGGTTATGGGATTTTTCTCAGAGCTGTGCCAAGTTAGAAGCATGGTTGAAAATAAGTTATTTGAAGTTAAATCCAAAGCGAATAGACTGTAGCTGAAAATAGTTTTTTTAAAAAAGATAGAGCATGTGTTGGGGGTAAATATGTTAGGTTAGGATTGATTTGGCTTCCTCAACTTTGGGGTACTTCTTCCCCCACGGCACCATTTGAGTGTGATTTAACTTCGTGTAGCTCCCCAGTACTCAGATGACTGGGAGTCATACTTTCAGCTGCTGAACTTGCAGCAACACTGTTTACCTGCAGTTTCTAATTATCGCTGCCAAAGAATACACCGTTGCTCTGAATGAGAAAGCCTCACATTCTGTAGATGTACCTGGTGTTAGAGTGAATAAGAATGGGGCAGATTGTCAACAGAAACCGAGACGTCTGCCACAGCACTGCGTTATTCCTCCTGCTCATGAATCACAGAAGCCCCATATATTTCCTCCCTGACCTCAGTAGAGTGGAGAAACTTGAGAAAAGGGAAAGTACAGAAATGTTTAAAAACTAGATGAAATTAATTAAAAAGAAGTGTTGAAAAGAAGATGAAAAAAGCAGGAACTGTTTAAGGGAACTGTTCCCAGGAGCAGAATTTAGGAAGGAATGACTTCTCAGTCCCAAAATAACTCTCTCCATCCACACTGGCTGAGAATTCACACTTCACTTTTTATATTATTTAAAGATCTATTGATTTATTTGGGATAATAAGCATTTGGAGGAAACACAGCTTCCTTTTAACAGGACCACATGGAATTTCTCAAGATTTTAGTATGGAAAAGAGACTATTCAGATAGAGAAGAGTAAACTGTTAATCAGTGGCCATGATATTGGTTATCCTAGTTTCCATCCTGAATTGTCATTCTACTTCCTTCTTTCCTTTGGTGTTCCCAAAGCCTCAGCCTATCACATTTGATATCTGAGGCATTCCCAAGGGGTGTTCCTCATCTAACTTCCCAAAGTCAACTCCATCTTGCTACTTCTACAGGTGAACTAACCGAGCCTCTGAGAGATTTGCTTCCTTCTCCAGGTGACTGGTAAGGCTATGGCTGACATAGTAAATGGGAAAGTCCATTCTTCAGGTAAGACACCAACTCTATATATGACTGTAGCTTTATGCTATAGTCTCGGCAGCACACTTTAAACATACAGTAAACATTCAAATGGGAAGAGCCGGCCCTTACATACTAGGACCACATGGTATTCCAGAGAAAGCAGGACTGATGGAATAAAAATTCCAGGAAGAATAAATCCCCGTCATGACTGAGAACAAACCTGTGTTATCAAATTACTTCTCAAATTGCAATCAACCACACGGAGGGAAGGTTCACATTTGGGTGGGTGGAGGGGGATGGGGAAAGCAACAGAGCACAGGATACTCAGGATAAGGAAGGACTGCCTGAGTGTCACAGTGCAGGCCCTGGGTAAACAGTGAGAGGAACAAAGTGGCTGCAGAGAGGTGCAGGAAAAAGGGTGGATGAATCTAAACGGAAACTTCACTAACAGTGATGTTTTGTCTGGGGCAGCCATAAAACATGGAAACCGGGAGGAAGTCAGACTCAATATCCTTACTCCTTTGTGTGTATTATATGGTTAATTTTGTTAAAATTTATTTTTCTATAATATATTCCAAGTTGTTAATCAATCAAATTACATAAGATGTTTCTGAAACAAACTATTTGTTATTTAGTGCCTATGCGCATATGTAAACTTATTTTTTTAAAAAAGTCTGCAGTGTGGTGAAGTGCTTTGGCAAAGGGCTGCCTGAGTGCCATGATAAAATAAGATACCACTTAATTAATGGTTTTCAGCTTGGCCGTGGATAAGAATCATGTGGAATTACAAACAATTATATAGATTCCTAGTCCCCACCATCATGAGGTGCAGAGAGAGGGCAGCCAGCTGTTTAAAAGGCAAGCTCCATGAGTGGTTTTGATGTATAACCACAATTGAGAGCACGCACAAAATCCTTGCTATTTAAACTGCGGTCTGTAGACCGGCAGCATTGGCATCACCTGGAAGCCTGCTGGAAATCCCAAATCTGAAGCCCAGGCCAGACCTACTAAATCAGCATCTGCATTTATACGAAATCCCAGGGGGAATCAATGTACTCATTAAAGTCTGAGAAGCATTGCAGTGGGAGGCTGCTCTGTGTAAGTTCTCACAATATCAACTAGAAGAAGGTGGTACCATAAACAAAGGTAATGAAAGAAAAGCCTTCGATTTAGGAAAAAAACAAACTTGGTATTGTGAGATAATTTGTGCAATGTAAACATTTAAAAGTTACCCTTATTTTCATAACACGATTTAGGCACATCACCACTTAAAAAGAATACCAAGAAATTAAAAAATTAGGAACTGAGCCTTTAGCCTACCTCTCAGAGGCACTGTTCATGATTATCAATTGAGCAAATAAAAGCTTTGGGCAAAGAATCCAGGATAGGGTAGCCTGGCAGGCTCTTCTACCCCAAAGTTCCATGAGAAATATCCCTGCTGTCTACCCATTCAAAGAGCCCAAAGCTATCTGGACATTGACAACTCCATAAGATTCCCTCCCTTCCCAAGAAGGAAATGCCCTTAGAGTCTCCTGAATCTGCCTCCTACAGGGAGAATGTAGGAACCTTGATTAGTAAGCCGAAATTATGCTAAGCCTTAATGTCAATGGCAGGAACTTCCCCTGTTGGCTCCAATAATTTATTCTGACAATCTTTTAAGGATATAACATAATAAAATAAGTGAAATATTAGATTTTCATTTAAAATTGACCTGCTGGAAACCTTTGGAAGTTACTATAATATTGTAAAATATAAATTACTCAGCTCAATCTATTTCTGTGACTTTCAAGACCATCTGAAGATTTTTTCCATTTTACCTGCAGTGTTTGGATCCGTATTTTAATTTTAAAAATGTATTTATTGTGATAGCCAGGAGATAGACAAGATTTAAGATAAATATTTATACCACGTTTCAATATATTTTTAATTTTCTGGAGTTTTTCAAAAGAACTTCATCTTTTTACATTACTGTTACATTTCTGAAGTAACCTCTTTCTCAAATGCCTTTTTTTTGAGATGGGCTCTTCCTCTGTCATCCAGGCTAGTCTCGAATTCCTGACCTCAAGCAGCAATCCTCCTTTCTTGACTTTCTAAAGTGCTGGGATTACAGGTGTGAGCCACAGTGCTCGGCCTCAAGTGCTTTTAAAGTTACATGAAGTTTTAGGGAAAGATTTATTTCTCTTATTTAGCTAAAATCTTCAGGAACAGCTCTAGGTTTAATATTTTTAGGAAGACCTTTCACAGTGTGATGGCAATCTGGTTGACAATCTGATTATTACAGCTGTAGTTGGTAAAACACTGTATTTCGAAAATTACTTAATGGAAAGATGATGTACGTGTCTGAGCATTCCAAAGGCAGATCCTGGTATTGTGTGAAAGGAGAAATTTCTCTGCATAAATAACGTAACCTTTAGCTGGAAAGAAAAAAGTCAGGTATATTTGATATTATTAGAAAATATTCCATTATTAAATGATAAAAATTGGAGGTAGTTTAATATTTTCTTTGTCACTTAAGTTTAGCATTGCTTGCCTAAACCCTTTTCCTGTTTCTCGTTTTGTCAGTCCTTTTTCTACTCTTCCCCCATCTTAGCTATTTCAAGTGTTTGTTTTATTTGCCTATTTTTTTTTTTTTTTTTTGAGACAGTCTTGCTCTGTCACCTGGGCTAGAGTGCTGTGGCATCAGCCTAACTCACAGCAACCTCAAACTCCTGGGCTCAAGCGATCCTCCTGCCTCAGCCTTGCAAGTAGCTGGGACTACAGGCATGTGCCACCATGCCCAGCTACAAGTGTTTGTTTTATTAAACTTATTCAAGGGAACAGCTCTTAGATACATTAATTACCCTGATTTTCTGTTTTTACTTCTTTTGCTTTTATATTGCTTTATTCATCCTACATTTCTTACAGTTTCTTTTAATTTTAGTATTTTTCGTGCTTTGTGAGTTGAGTTTCTTTCCTTCCTTTTCAAAATAAAGTCTTTTAAATCCAGTACGTTCAAAAATACAAATTGTGATATGTATTATCATTTTAATTTTTGAATTAGTTTAATTAGTTTATTAGTTACTGCTTTTGATTTCTCTTTTAGTCAATGACTATTTCTCCTGTTTGGAATTTATTGGGGTTTTCTTCAAAGCAGTGAGGTTATGGTTTCTGAACAAAGGGAAGGCAAACACTGGCTGCCTTTGAATGCAGTTCTCCCTGCAGTGAGGGTGGTGGCGGTTGAGTTTTTTGGTTAATGTAGCTTTTATGATTTTAAACTGTTCCATCACTAGGGATTAGGGTGGAGGTGGCTAGGCCTCCCTCCAATTTACTTCTTAGTAACATTTCCTTTAATGGAAATAACTGTTTCTGTCTTTGTTTTAAAAATCCATTCCCATTGGCACTACAGTTGGGAAAATTCTTCCTAGATTTTAGCAAAAATCTGACTTAGCCTCTTTGGTTTAGGCATTACTGTGAGAATTTTTTTCTATGTGTATGTTTTCCAAAGCATGTTCATTGGAAGCTAGAAAAGCACAGGCAGTTGTGGTTGGCTAGCTACATCTTGGCATGAAAATTGTGGAAATGCTTCCAGTTTACTTAATAAAGGTCAGGGGTTATTTTAATTCACATTCTAAAATTTTAGAAGGAACTATGTTAGGCATTTGTTTTAAGGTCCTCAATTATATAATCTTATTAAAATTTAATGCTTGCTTCCTAAAGTTGGATCCCCTCTAATGATTCTGAGGTGTTACGAAGAAATTGTTTTCACAAAACATAAGGAAGAGTATAAGTCACTTGATACTTGATAATAGTATCAATTACTTCACCAGAGAAGTTATATATAATATATATTATATATAAAATAAGTAAGCATGACACATC
The DNA here is from genome assembly GCA_963575035.1 of Avahi laniger. Lineage (NCBI taxonomy): Eukaryota > Metazoa > Chordata > Mammalia > Primates > Indriidae > Avahi > Avahi laniger. The sequence goes on along the minus strand of CAUYSK010044905.1, from coordinate 8,818 downwards.
AAAAATTAAGTTTATAAAGATAATTATCACCTAATTTACTTTAAGTAAATTTAAGTAGTTTAATTGATTAAAGGGTAGTGAACTATTTCACATACATTTAAATCCTGGTTTTATTTATCAGAACTCAATTTACAAACAGCTATAACTCAAGACAAGGTATGTATGTATTCACTGTATGTCAGCTAAAATTGAATTTTAAAATTATTTTCATGGATTAAAAAATACGACAATATGTATTACTTTAACCCTATCTCCTATGTGAACACATTTAAAAACCAATGTTAATGATATAAGTCTTATGTGATATCATGGGATAATTCAACTACAACTATCCTACTCACAAAGTTAATTTGGAGATCTGGGTGAAGAGAGTAGACTGTACATACACACTTAATTCCACTCCCTCTGCAAATCAATAGTAAACAACAGTAAAGTGATTTGTTAAAAAGGCATAGCCCAGAAGAATACAGAAGAGAAGAGAGCATCAAAATCATGGAGCCAGGAAAGAAACAGATGAATAACCGACTTAGGAGACCTGAGAAAATTGAATAGTAAGCTAGCAGTGGGAGAAACTCGGAAGCAACCCAACTTTACACTGCAGAGCTCACCGAAAGAATTGGTGGCACAATTCTTGGTCAGAGAGGGCTAAAAATAGGAAGGATGGCTGCATGTCTGCTTAAGGAGCAGGAAGGCCCTCAGAGGCCCTCCTAATCCAGTAGCCTGGCAATGTCCCTCCTTCCCCAAGGGAACCCTGCCGGTTATTCTCTGCATAGGGTGAGTCAGAGGGCCTCTGGATTTGCAAACCTCTGGCACAGTCAAGAGTGTGGTTAATAGGGATTAAATAAAAGTTTACAAACTGAATGTTGAGAGCCCCCAAGCCTTATTCTCCCACTAGGATGCTGGCAACCACATACCTTTTTAGAATGGAAGAGTCTCCTCTGAAGAGTCTGACTGGCACAAGAGAAAATGCCTAAAGATATTGATAATTTTCCTAGGAAATGGTTGTTATGGGTTGAATGATATCCCCAAAAAAGATATGTTAAAATCTGCTATGGACTGAATTACATCTCCCCAAAATTCATAGGTTGAAATTATAACCCCCAATGTTTGGAGATAGGGACCTTTAAAGAGGCAATTAAGGTTAAATGAGGTCATAGTGTGAGGCCCTAATCTGATAGGGCTGGTGTCCTCTTATGAAAGGGAAAAGGAGGGCTGGCTCTCTCCAGGTGCCTACAGAGGAAAGGCCATGTTACAAGCCAGGAGGCCTCACCAGAAACCAACCCTGACAGCGTCTTGATCCTGGACTTCCAGCCTCCAGAACTGTGAGAAAATAATTTCTGTTGCTTAAGTTACCTAGTCTGTGGTATTTTGTTAGGGCAACACAAGCAGATTAACACAGAGTCCCAAACACCAGTACCTCACAATGTGACCTTATTTAGAAATAGGGTCATTGAAGATGTAATTAATTAAAATGAACTTATAGTGGAGTAGGGTGGGCCCTTAATCCAATATGACTGGTGTCCTTATAAAAAGAAGAGAGGAGACACAAACAGAGACACAGAGATACAAACGAAGAACACCGTGTGACAATGGAGGTAGACTGAAGTACTGGGAACCATCCAAAGCTAGGAACTGGCAAGGAAGGATTCTCCTCAACACTCCTCCTCAGAGGGAGTGGGGCCCTGCAGACATCTTGATTATGGGCTTCTAGTCTCCAGAACTTGTGAGACAATACATTTGTTTTGTTTTTGTCTTTTTTTCGGACGGAGTCTTGCTTTGTTGCCCAGGCTGGAGTGCCATGGTGTCAGCCTAGCTCACAGCAAACTCAAACTCCTGGGCTCAAGTGATCCTCCTGCCTCAACCTCCCAAGTAGCTAGGACTACGGGCGCACAGCACGATGCCTGGCTAATTTTTTTCTATTTTTAGTCACCCAGACAGAGTCTTGCTCTGTTGCCCTCAGTAGAATGCAGTGGCATCATCGTAGCTCACTGAAACATCAAACTCCTTGGCTGAAGCGATCCTCCTGCCTCAGCATTCCTAGTAGCTGGGACTATAGGTGCCCACCATGACACCTGGCTAATTTTTTTATTTTTAGTAGAGATGGGGTCTTGCTCTTGCTCAGGCTGGTCTCGACCTCCTGATCTCAAGCAATCTTCCTGCCTTGGCATCCCAGAGTGCTAGGATTACAAGCATGAGCCACTGCATCTGGTCAAATTTCTGTTGTTTTAAGCCACACAGTTTGTTGTACATCCTTATGGAAGCCTGAAGAACAAATACAATGGTCTAGTCAGATCACCCTACAGCAAAGATCACATTCAATAAGCCCATTCATGAGCACAGAGCTCCAATCAGCTTTTCAATATTACACTTAATTATAAGCAGAGAACCAAGAATCATCCATCATTTGAGGAAATCATGTATGAAAAACAGACGCTGAAACAAATAAAAAACAAAATTCAAAGGAAAAGACTATACAAGAAAGAACATGTCCAAAAAACTGTCAATCATATTCACAGAAAAAAAAGAGAAGAAATTTTAAACATAAAATAAGAATGTGATACTATAGACAAAGGAACATTCACATAGTAAAAGCAGCTCTTAGAACAGAAACAGAAATTAAAAAATCAATTGAAGGATTAGAAAGTAAAATTGAGAAACTATGAGAAAGTAGAAGAAAAAGACAAAGAGATGGGAATAAAAGGGAAAAAGATCAGAAAATTAGAGAACCAGACCAAGTGCCATATATCTGAAAATTAAAGGACTTTCAGATAGAACAAATAATGAAAATGGAGTAGAGAATATCATTAAAGAAATAATTTTAACCAAATTTCCCAGAGATGAATGACAAAGGATTCCTAGAATAAAAAGGACTACTGAGGAGTTTAGCAAAACTGATTATAATTGACTCACGCCAAAGCACATCATCATGAAATTTTAAAACAATAGGGGATTAGAAAATATCCCACAAGCTTCCTGAATGGGGGGAGAAACAGATAAGAATGAGAATGGCTTCACACTTCTCCACAGCAACACTTGAAGTTAAAGACAACGGAGAAATGCCTTCAAAATTCTGAAGGAAAATGATTTTCAATATAGCATATCAAAAAATTTACCTCATTATTGTCTTCTCAGGAAGGATGCATTTCATCAAAATGAGGAAGCAAAATAAGAAAGAGGAAGACAGGTAATTAAGAAAGCAGAGAATCCAAAACAAGAGGAGCCGATCCAGGATATCTAACATATACGAATGCACCGAGAAGAAACGTACACAACTGTAGCAGAGTTGGGGTCTGAATATGCAATAAGAACAGCAAATATCAAACAAATGACAACAGCAACAGCAACAAAACAATAACACCAGGGAAAGGAATGGTCAGGAGAGAGTAGTGTAGAGATCAGCTGCAAATAGTGTTTACATAAAGAAATGGATTATATAACAGATACTGTTCTATGTCAGGTACTGGTTTAAAAGCTTTATATTCATGAACTCATATGGTCCTCATGACCAATAAGGTGCTGAGGCACAGAAATGTCAAATAACTTGCCTAAAGATGCAGCTAGTAATGGGCAGGGCTGGGATGATAACCCAGGCAGCCTGGATCCAGATCCTCTTTATCTCTACATTCTACTGCTTCTTTCCTAACTTAGTCTAAGTCATGTAAATATTGAATAATGAGTCAACTCAAATTACACCGTGGTGACACTGGGAAGGTACAGGGACAGGGAAATACGGATGTGTATAGTGGCACTGGGTAACTGCTAAATCATCTTTCACAGAAGGAAGTCAACTCATGATGTCTACCTGAAAAATTAATAAATAGCCAAGTAAGCATGTTATTTAGAATATGGAAATAAATACTAAAAGATTGAGATAAAGGAAGTTGTTGCCTCTAAAGAGTTAGATAGGAATGGAAGAGTGGGGAACTACTGCTTTTCATAATAACCCTTGGAAAACTGACTTTTTAAATTATAATCAAGTACAGCTTTAATAAAAATAAAAGCTAAATTAAAAGTATGTCAGAATGGAAAATAAATAAGCATGTGGCCTAACAAAACTAATTTTCAATAAAAATCCCATCTTAATCAGTAGGCTAATGTTTAAACTTTCTAAATTATTAAAACCCTTGAATCAAATATACTTAGGGAACACTTTTTGAGAATAAAGTTCTTTAGTATGTTTTTTCTCCTTTTATTAATATTTCCACACTAAAGCTAGTAGACAAATTCAGATTTTACTAATCAATAAGATCTGTAGAACTGGCATGTGGTATATTTGTTCATTTTCACATCACCTAGAGACTCAGTCAAAAATTAGGTCACTTTCAAAAACTAAGTCAATAGAGTTTTAGAGGATCATTTCTAGGCCTTTTAAAGAGTAATCTCCCAGAGTTTTCCCTGTTCTTTGTTCTTGCACACAGTAAATCTTAGGATCAAATGTCTGATTTTGATTTTAAAGTGCTGTTAGCCAATCTTTTCATTGCTGCTTTCTCCAACATTCTTTGAACAAGAACACTGGTTTCCTAGAAAAGCTACAGCAATTATACACGACTTGGAAGTAAACACTCTATTTTCAAGTCATGAGATGGAATGAGCCTGAAAAAATTTGCAAAACCATACTAATTCTTCAGTAAGTTTACGTTTCAATTACTGCGAGACTGAAAGTCTTTAAGTAGGCCATATCAGCCACACTATACAGGAAATTATATCCTAGGAAAGCTCTGTTTTAAAAATAGGCAAAGGAAGAAAGGAAGGTGGCCAAAATACACAGTACTTTCCATTTGTTTTGATTTGAACACAGCATCTGTTTTATCAGGTGCAAGTTACCATTTGCAGGCTTAAGAGGAATGGTAGTAGTTAGGGTGGGAAGAAGTAAATTAACTGAAAATGTTTGCTTTCTGAAAATAATTTTGAAGTAGATAGCAGCGGAATTTAGGTCATAACCAAATACCAAAAAGAAATTGGTCTTTGTGATAAGTGTTAAGACTGGACTGTATACTCCCTAACCCAGCAGAGTCAAAGCTGGCAAGCTAGAACAATCCAGTTAAGAAATGCACATGCTCTTAAGCACAATTTAATATTCGATACATATTAACTTTCCCCTTGTTTCTTATTATTTATCCAAAATATAGTTAGCATCTATTATATACTATGTACTGTTCCAGGTATGAGAATATGTTAATACCAATCAACAAAACAACAAAACCCTTCCCTATGGGGCCTATTCTGGCGGAGGAGATAAACATATATACAAATAAACAATATTATAATAAAAGTGTCATTAAAGATATATAACAGGGCAATTTTAAGAAGCTTAACTTTACTAAGAAACTGCCATATACGAAACAAAGCAAATGTGGATAGGATTACCATACAGGAAATACTTTATGAGGCCCGAGTTCAGATAAAGCTGTTAAGAGTCAGAGTTTAAATTGGATGAGACTCAGCCTCTGTTGACAGGTAGGTGCAAGAAAATCATAGCCAATATTTTTGTCAGAGTAAATTAGATTGGAAATACTTAAAGGACTGTCAAGACTTTACAGAATTTTCAAAAACTTCTAATTTCATTTTTAACCTCTCAGTTCACAGTTGACTTAGATGCTTATGGGTCCTGTCCTACTACTGGTTAAGCTGCCTCATCGCCCTTCCTGAAAAACATCTATACAGTTGTGTCCCCTGAAGGCCTACCTTTGCATTAATCAGATGCATATTCACTGGCTGGTTGTGAAAAGCTGTTTCAACTTTTTCATGAAGTGGGATCCTTACCTAAGCTTCTAAAGGCAGCATGATAGAATAGAAAGAATACAATATCAGAAACAGAAGATCTTCCATCTGGTACCAATCCTGCCTTTACAATCCATGCACTTTGGGCAGGTTAATTCACGTCTCTGAGCCTGTAATTGGAATATTTTCCCTGCATACTTTATCGGGTTGCATTGAGGATCAGTGAGATATCATTGGGGTAGGCAGAATAATGCCCTCTCCTCCAAAGATGTCTGTGTACTAATCCTTGGAAACTGGCTGTGTTAGGTTACATGGTAAAGGAGAAGGTTGCAGATGAAATTAAGGTTGCTAACCAGCTGACCTTGAGATAGGGCGTTTATCCTGGATTAATCAGGTGAGTCTGATGTAATCATAATGGTCCTTGTAAGCGGAAGACCGAGGCAGAAGAGAGAAGCAGAGAGACGGTGGTATGAAAAGGTCTTAGCCCAATGTTGTAGCTTTGAAGATGGAAGAAAAGAGCTAAAAGCCAAGGAGTATGGATGGCCTGTAGAAGCTGGAAAACGTAAGTAAAAGATTTTCCCCTAGAGACTCCAGAAGGAATCATTTTAGATTTCTGACCTCCAGGATTGTAAGAGAATAAACTTACATCATTTTAAGCCAATAAGAGCACGAAAATTTGTTAACAGTAACAATTAGAAACAATAGGCAAAAGTATTTTGAAATTAGTAGGAAACTATATAAATGTAATATATTATTATTCTAAGATGACGTCTCAACTTAGTCTCTGGAGCAGCCTTGATGGTAGAAAACTTGGTTCCTGGGAGATCTTCAGAGTTGTATCACATTTCCCTGTCAAAGGCCCTGCCCTTCCTGTTTCAGTGCCTGACCATTTTGCTTTTGCTCGAAATTATTTGTGAAACAGAGTAATTATCAAACCAGCTCCAGCCACCTGCCTTTCACCTTCTCTAGTTTCTCTTCAATTACTCATTACTCTGGCCTTCTCAAAGGGATGGTTAAGAAAACTGTTTTCAGAGTCATGGTATTACCACAAAATTATATACAGATATTCCAACTTGGTTAATGAGTTATTCTCTAAAAACTGTGTAAAGCACTATGCTAAGTGTAAGGGCTGTCCAGAAGGTATCCAGCCATGTAATGTGAAAAATTATGAAAATTATGGCTGGATACTTTCTAGACAGCCCTCATATATATCTAAACGCATACATGTATATATCTCAACACATAACAAGTTTTACTTTTCTCATCGGTTTGAATGTTAATACATTCTCTTCCATAGGATAAATTATCTTTAATTTATGAAGCAGAATCAGAATCTCAGGGTTAGACCATCCTTACTAATCCCAAATTTGCAAAATAACCTAGTAATACAAATCTGAGTGTAGCAATAAAGGTAATAAAACACACAAATTCATGTTTTCAGTCTAAAAATTAACATTAACGAAGTTAAATTACATGGTGTTTATGAATGGACTAATCTTTTACAATAGTTCTTAGGCCAAACTCCAAATAATATCTTCTCTGCTCTCTCAGTATTCATTTATACATAATAGGTTTACTTCTTGTTATAGCTTATTTATTTATTTTTTGAGACAGGGTCTCACTCTGTCGCCCAGGCTAGAGTGTAGAGGCATCACCATAGCTCACTATAACCTCAAACTCCTGGGCTCCAGGAATCCTCTTGCCTCAGCCTCCCAGAGAACTGTGACTACAGGTGTGTACCACACCCAGCTAATTTTTCTATTTTTTTATAGAGACAGGGTCTTGCTTTTGCTCAGGCTGGTCTCAAACTCCTGGCCTCAAGCAATCCTCCCACTTCAGCCTCTTGAAGTGCTAGGATTACAGGTGTGAGCCACCGCATCCAGCTCCTGTTACACTTTATTTAATACGTCCATATTTCTTATTGCTATCCTCTTACCTTTTTATTTTAGGGGATGGTATTTCTGTGCCTGCTTATATCCTCAAATTATCAGAGCTTCTCATCTAAACGTCATTTTCAATTTGCCCTTAACTTTTTTCCCCACAAAATCAAGCAGATTTAGCAGGGGAGACGGGAGTACATGTTAAAACAAATATATACATAAAGACACGCATGGAGGCACACCAGTTATTGCATATCCTGGGTCTCTAGAATACTTTATAGGTGAAATGGCACCAATGTTGAGATGCATAACACCCTGAAGTTCAACTGTACAGGTCATTAGATTCAGAAAAAGATCTCATTTAATAACAGCATGAAAAACATCCCACTAGGGAGAAGTTTCACATTTATTCAGCACTGCCAGTAGCAGACTCCCTAGATCATATTTTCATGGTGTTTGAAAATGATGGGGAACTCTTTTATCTTTCAAAAGAGAATTCCAATTGAAATATTACACAGTAGGGTACAGTGTTGTCCAGAGAACTGTGCAAGGCTGTGAAGTGTTACTGTGTTGCTGTAAGTACAAAATCCAACCATAATTTCATGTTTATTGAATCTGGTAGTATAAAAAACTGGAGTTGTATTTCATGTTTTGGGGTTTTTTTAATTTCATTTTTTTCTAGTGATTAGGTTTTTATTTTATGGAAATACTGGTCTGAGACTTACTGGAAAAACAACAAAGCTGATCCTGCAGCACAGTCTGAGAAACACTGTCAACAGGTGAGTGCTGGCTTCTAGAAACTCATGCATGCCAGTAGTATTAAACAATACTTCAAGTATTTATTACAACATATATTAAAATGCGACCCTTCGAGCCATTTATGAAATGAATTTAAATTACTAGGACTTAATGTGGTTCTATCTCTGATGATTATTTCACCAATTCTAGATTCAAGTGACGTATATAGTAAAAGGGTAGAAAAATTTCACAGCTCAACTAAGTAACTCCTTTACCTCTGCTAGATACGTTCCACTACTCTATTTCACTTCAAAAATTAGTTTTATATAGGCCGGGCGTGGTGGCTCACGCCTGTAATCCTAGCACTCTGGGAGGCCGAGGTGGGCGGATCATTCTGAGCTCAGGAGTTCGAGACCAGCCTGAGCAAGAGCGAGACCCCATCTCTACCAAAAATAGAAAGAAATTAATTGGACAGCTAA